>BGPR01006130.1:25579-84034 GCA_013235015.1 Araneus ventricosus | reverse complement strand
GATACATGTATACATACAAGAAACACACTTAAGATGCACACATGAAAATACACACCTGAAGATACACACATGAAGATAGTAAGTTTACGAAGTGTAACTCTTAAATCGATCATTCACGAGCGTTCCAATCTGCGCGAATCCGATCTTGCCCGCCAAAACCGATAGTCATTGGGTAAAGAGGTCAGAATTGGTGGGACGTGGAACGGAAGGCTGGATATCCGGGCATGCAGAAACAAGTCATTTTCGTAACAGAACTTGGGCTGTCAAACGCAAAAGGCGACCGCTACAGGATGTCGAAGAGAGTATAATTTCAGACGGAAAGATCTTTGAACACTCAAAGTAAAGTGTTCCAAAATTCCGTTGCCGATACTGCATTCTACTTGCCGTTGTATCTGGCATGCTGCCTACGACTTATAGCTATTCATGCAGCTGTGATGTTGAACTGTTGGGAATTCACATTCGATTAAACCTGTATTGTTTACTTTATCTGATGAATGCTTTTCTTTTACATAATTCACTGATAACGAGCTCCCTGTAGAGGTCGCCCTTTGGGTTTGCGATCCCATGTCCTGTTGCAAAATTCAACCTATCTCTGCGTGCCTGACCTACTCTTAAAGTTTATATTATAAAAGACAAAATCTTTCAATATCCCATGTAGCACAATATGTTGCCCGATATTGTACAATATTGTTCGATATCATATAAAATTATATGATATTCTATAATATTATACAATATTACGAATATTGTTTAATATCGTACAATATTGCACAATATCTTTGTGCTTCTGGGGATGTATCCTAGTTTTATATTAACTTCCAGAGAGATTTCAATTGCTTTCTTAATGAAACCTTGAAATTATAAAGATGCTTCGTGGGCATGATGAGATTCAAATAATCTTAGAGCTTCTTCTTTCAACAAGAAAGAAACGCAAGGAAGGGGAGTTCGTTTTGAACTTGTAATTATGAGGTGCAATTGAGAGAAAAGCACATGAATAATGATTCGCTTATAATCGCTTATATTACATGAATAATGATTCGCTTATAATGTGAAAAGGAATATAAAAAAAGTTATACAGTTAAAAAATCCACTACTAATACAAAAGCTTAGATTTATTTCACATAATTGAAATTCTGTTAAAGCAGCTAAATTTTAGTAAAGAAAATGAAATGTGTTTAATAATCGACACAATACACGTTGATTAGTTTTACTACTGATAAATCCATTAACAACGATAATCCACATAACTATAGTTAAGTGTGGTGATTTCAGTGTACTACATTCAATGTTGTTATTTAATGTAAAATACAGATATTAATAATTAGCTAATCAACAATTAGCAATTAATTATTCATTTAAAATTGATTGAAATATCAATATTTTAACATTTGGATAATAGTGAATAGAAATCCTAGATCTCCTGTTAAAAAAATATTTTAGCACAGAAACATAAATAGCTGAAATATGAAAATTTCCACCTCTTCGAGTCATATGAAGAGACGATACGTGGTTCCTTTATAATGATTGTGAGGCTACCTATTTTTCTTTTTCTCCACTAGTAGTAAGCTTGTCCATTACGAAATAGTGAAAAAAGTGATGATATCTACAGGATATGTAACTCCAATTTCTTGGCGGTACAGTATATATAAATGCCTGTTAGCATAAATAAATCAACTACTAACGTGAGATCTGTAAGTGTAAATTATCTAGTGGTATAGTAAATGTATCAGCCTGTAAGCAGTGGGTAAAATTTCTACTTGCACGACATTTGTAGGTTTAACTCATCTACCGTTACAGTATATATATATACTAACCTGTAAGCAGAGATAAATTATCTGCTGGCTCAGGATTAGTACAAATGAAGTAGTATCTATTCGTACAGTATCTGTACAAGTGACGTATCTTCTGGTACAGGATCTGTATGGAAGGAGTGTATTCTGGCACAGTATAAGCAGTAAAGCATAAAGCAGTAAGCGCATTAAAACATCTTCTGGTACAATATGTGTTGTGAAAAAGCATCTGCTGGTGCAGTGTATGTGTCAACCATAATATAAATTTTAAAAAGCGACATCAGTACTTCTTTGGAATGACAAGCTTAGGTTGTTAAGTTTGATTAATGCCTGGGTTTGAAGATCCACTCGAACTATTTTGGAACGGACCTCATGATTTCGAGCACGCCCAGATGATGAAGATGACACCTGTAACAGAAAGTCTTTTAGTCCCAAGTAGCAAAGTCTTTTAGTCCATGTAATATCATAAAATTCGAAAAAGTAATATTGTACAATATTTTTCCCAATATTGAAACAGTGTAAAATGCAAGACATTTTAATACTGTAATTTTTTTTCCATAATAATTTATAATGTCATATAATACTATATAATATTACATCATATTAAATAATATTGTACTATACTGAATAATATTATATAATATTGCATAATATAAAAATATAGTGAATATTTTAAAAATACATTTTAGAAGCATGGAAAAATATTAACCCCTTAATACCTATGTGCTGAACTTCTGGGTAAAACTTTGTTATTTTTTGAACACCTCTACTTCCAGCGAGCTTTGAATCCGGGACCTTCCGCATACCAAGCTGGCACCTTACCACTTGACCAGCTAGACATACATCAGAGCGCGAAAATGATGATGATAAAATGTAGTTACAGAGTTCGAATCTCTACGAAATTTCATGCACATTAACAATTAATGCTGAAAATTCTTTTTAATTAAATTATCTTTTTATCGTTACAATTTTGACTTCAAAATGAAATTTGAATTTCATTTTTATGTTTGAAGGGTTTTAAAATAATTTTGAAATTTATTTATTCCTCTTTCAATTTATTACGAGACGTTTTTAACATTTATAATTACAGTATTGATTGAAAATCAAATACAAGATTCGTAACAATAAATCACGTGCATATTTTTACGGTGAGAATAACACTCGATTTTTTTTCTCACAGAACAATAGATAATCCATATGTGAGAGCTTTTTTTTATGGTTAACTACATTAGCTGAATCCGGCCAGCCTTTTTTATACAGTAAAACAAAATGATTGTGTAAACATTATTATTCAAATGAACGTTTTGTAAAATATTTTTTTTGGATATATGATTAAACGTTGATAAATGAAGTGTTACAGTGTTATCATGCTACCATCTGTCGATTGTAAGAATAACTTCACCTTAAACTACTTATAAACGTCGATAAATATAGAAATTAAAATATTGTATACATTGTATTGTTGAGTATGATATAATATTCAGCATCTTAAAGAATAATTGTTCCAGTGGAGGTTTTTGAAATAAAACCTCCAATCGAGTGATATCCTGAGTTAATATGTATAGTTAAGAACTGAGTTAAATAATAAAAAAAATATTGTTTTTATATTATTTGTGAAAATTTAGTATCTCGGAAATACTGATACGTACAATACTTTGTTACTGTTTTCTGTGTTCCTCGGTGTTCATAATACTGTATAACATTGTGCAAATATTATATTATATTTCTGTGCTATGGGGCCCTTGAGATACCTTTAACATATAATTGGGTAGGAATGGAAAATACCCCTCAGATTTAATTTCTACATTACACCAACGAAATATTTATTGTGCATTAGGCCCACAGAAAATGAGTTGCTCAATTGGGTCTCGAACAGGTGATCTTAGTCTATGAAGCCGATTCTCATCTTCCAAACCTCGTTAAAGTGAACTTTTTTCAAATGATAATATATTGTGTGTCAAAAATCAAGAAGTCAGGGCATTCACTCCGTAACAAAGAACACATTTAATTCTTCAAGAATTGAATTTTTAAGTGACTTTCTCCATTAAATATAAAAATATTACTTAACCTAAATATTAAAAAGTTAATGATTAAATGACGATAAAAAAGCTATTAATTAACTCAGCAACGAAATCAAATCTCATAAAATCTTAATCTTAAAAAAGAAAAGACATTTAATTAGTTTGTGAATGATGGCACTAATTATGTTAAGCAAAAACAAAGCTCATTTTTAATTTTGAAAAAGATTAAAAGGAACCACGCATCGTTGCATTTGAGAATCATCCCTCCCTATTTTGGAGGCTTAAAAACTTTTATCGATACCAGGAAAGAAAACACTTCAACATAGTTCCATTTTTTTCTGAATAAACCTAATGCAGACATAGTAACTTCACAAAGAAATGTGGCAAACGACTGATAATAAAGACTCACACGAACACATTTAAGAGTCGTAAATTTTTTACGACTTCTTCAAAAGATAATCAATAAAATCACAAACTGTATCTGACAAAGCACAGCAAGCAATTCCCTCTTCGAAACATCCAGGACGGCTCCCTGTCGGTTGTTTGGGTATGCGTGAAACTTTATTGAAAAATCCAGAGAAAAATTAAATAAATAACATTTTATATATAAGGATACAAGAAAGAGGACACTTAGAACAAAAGAATATAATAGTTAGTAATATAACTATTAGTTCTTTCAAGTCTTTGTATTGTCGACTTTGACAGGGTGGTGCCTTCTGTATGGGAGAAGAGAGAAGATAAGTACCTAGGGTTAATAGAGTCTGTGGCTAGTGGTTGTCACCATCTTTTAGAAAAAAGATAACCATCTTTTGGATAAAAGATGGTTCGTTTTCCGTGATGAAGTGAATGAGTTTTCTGATTTTCGCCCTAGAGTTGTTGTTGTTCATAACTCTTTTCAACTAAAGTGGTTTTAGGTCAGCTGACGGCTTTGTTAGGTGGTATGAGGTTCTAAACAGGCAGCTTGTAGCAGAGTCTAAGGGGTTTCCCAGGTTTCCACAGCCACAGGAATCGCTGTTTCAGATATTGAATCGTTTAAGGTATGTCGGAAATGGGTGGCCCGTGTCGGACATTATTTCGGGCCATTGAAAATGAGTAGGAGTTGTCTTGACTTTAGGCAAAACGTTGTAAACACTCCTGCCTGTTAGAAATGCTATTTTCTGACTGTGGAGGGAATAAAACATTAGGATTCATCAACATTTTGAGGTACACTTTACTTCTTTTAATGAATACTTGCATTCTTCGTGCATGAATAAGTAAAAATATCATAGAAACAAATCAATTTCATTGAAGGTATCTAATTTTTAAAGCATTTCCAACAGGGTTAAGTTTTAACAAACCCATAAAAATACCCACTTTATAACTTTTCATTACATCACTACTATTTGGTCCTTTTTAAAATTATGTCATAAAAATTCATTAACTTCTTTATTACCTTGACATTCATTTTGAAAAGAAATTTACTAAAGAGAATCCATTTACTTTTCTCAGCGTATTTCTAATCTTAACGACTAAGCATTTCTCTTCTGCAACTTAACCGTAGATGATAATGTAGCTCATTATCATTATGGAATATTCCACAGATTGCTTCTCTTTGTCAATTATAATTCTAAATTGCACTCATTTACAACGTTTGCTCCATCTCCCCTTTAAGCTAATGGAGACCGCTGAGAATGGAATAACAAGGAATGGTCTTTGTTTAATGTTTCATCAAGAAAGAGACGAAAAGCCTTGATTTTCTTTCTCTTTAGTTTAGCTTTTTTCCCTTGTCATGCTTGGTGGGATTCCTGTCTTTTTCTTAAATTCCACGTGCTTTGATTTAACTTGCCTTTTTCATGTTGGTAGAGATGGGGTTTTGTAATCGATTGAAAACTCACTGCATGATGAGGCGAAGTTCCGAAATTCTGTATAATTGCGTGTTCTCGAAGACAAGGTGATATTTTAACATTTTCAGAATATTAACCAGTATGAATTAAAATCTCAATTTATTTAGTTTTGATCCAATAGGAAACGCATCATTTGGTTCTGAATTTCAGATAAATCGTTTCCATGTTATTAAAATGATGTGTTTTTCCTACGTTGTTGTTCTTACTGAAGGTGTGCTTGCGTATTTGTTTTATTTGTGTGAAGAAAATAGTTAAAATCACACTAGCTAAAAAAATAAAGCACAAGGAACAGAACATTTTTATTATTTTTTGTACAACCAAAAAATTAAATGAAATAAAAATAAAGAATAAAAATGAGCCAAATTATTTTTCTTTCGGTTGTCAAGTCATTTTCATGCATTTGAATTTCAAACGTCTCCCTCTTAGTTTTTTTATTCTTTTCCCTCAGCTGCCATTATTAGAGAGACATTGATTTTTCATTTTCGTTTTATCCTAATGAGAAATAAAAAAAAAAGAGTTTTGAATGGCTTGAGAAAATTATTTATTTCTGTTCTTCAGAAATGCTGAGGTATTCTCATACATTCTAGCCATTTTAATCCTTCTTAAATAAAGATGTTTTTTGAAATGTTTTTTTTTCAAAATAAGAGTTTTTCTCTCGGAAAACAGTTCTGTTTTTAATTTTCCAGTCATCATTTTTTCCATTTCATTTGCCTTATGATTCTTAAGGTCAAAATGTGGCGACCCTGTTTCGTCTGCATTTAAATGTACGTGTTTTAAACGTACATTTAAATGTACGTTGTAACGAATAGTTTTTATGCTATAGTCTTATATGTCAAATAGTGAGCTAAGACAGCAGCCTTTACCAGTGTTTTGATGTATTTTTCTCAAGGCACAGGCAGAGCGTAATGTAAGTGTTTGTGATTGTTTATTTTATAAAAGCTGGAAAGTTAGTTCTTCACATTGCTTGCATGATAAAACAACTTCATTTTGTTAATAGCTAATAAATTTATTTTTGATATAAATTGGCTATTTCTGAGTCTGACGTTACAACGTGTTTTAAACGTAATTTTCGGAATAACCAAAAATTAAACTTTTCTGACATGCTGAATGGAAATACGAGAAAGAATATAGGTATTTAAAATACAAGCAATATCCTTTGATGTATGAGACCTCATGAAATTTATTTAATCATATGAGAAAATTTTCTGAAGCCTTTTTTTAAATGTGAAACAATTTTTGAGTTTATCTGATTTGTTTCTAAAAATAATTCTCTCTTATTTTTGTTACATAATACTGAGCAGATAATATGACTGCAAGGGAAGAAAATGAATTGCTGTCATACAAGCTGAATTTTTTGTTTTCTGTTATTAGCTAAACAAAATTTGAGGAGTGTCATAATGTATTCTGACGTCTCGAACTCTCAATTGAGCATAAATGAAATCTTTTTACTCAGATATTCTAGAATTATTTACAAGACCCAGATTTACAAATTATTTATAATAAATACCAATAAAACATGCATGATATTAATTCCAAACATATAAATAGCTCATTTTAAATTACACATATATCAAATTCACAATAGATCATTTCTGATTACATATATTTCAAATTCACAATAGATCATTTCTGATTACACATATATCAAATTCAGTATGTCATTTCTGATCACACATATATCAAATTCACAATAGATAATTTCTGATTACACTTATATCAAATTCACAATAGATGATTTCTGATTACGCATATATGAAATTCAGTATGTCATTTCCGACTAAACATATATAAAATTCACTGTAACTCATTTCTGACTACACATACAACTACAAATTCACAATAGCTCATTTTTTAAGTACACATATATCAAATTCACAATAGCTCATTTCCGACTACAAATACAGGGTGATCCAAATTAAATAGGATGTGTTTAGACCTCACTGTAGAGAAAAAACTTGGCCAATTTCATCCAAATTTTATACATATGCTCTCCTGAGTCTGGAGTTTCGATTTCGGAAAGAAAAAAAATAGTTCATATTTCGGCCCCTAGGGGATGAAATGGCTCTGAAGAGCAGGCAATTTACATATTTCTTAACGTACCTAACAACGATCGTCAATGTGCACTAATGGTTGGAATAAATATCCGAAATAGTATTTTAACATGCATTAACGTTTATTGCAATCACATGATATTAATCACAAATTGGACAGTATGACTAAAAAAGGATTTGTGCAATAAATTTATTTCTATCATATGTGGAACCACCCTATAATCAAAGATATGGCTCGATATGTCCTCAGTCTCTTTGCTCTAGAAATTGCATTCGATGCAGAACACATTCCACGGCAGAACGTAACTCATTTGCTTGGAGGTGGGATATATGATGCGGAATTCTGCCTTTTAAGACAGCTAGGTTTGGAACATTGCCTTTATAAACGCAGCTCTTGAACCGTTTACAGGCCAATGTTCCCAATTGGGAACATAGAATTGAAAATTCATTTAAAAGTAAAATGTAGTTCATATTATTTTGAAAAAATTGTTAATTATAATTGAAAGTAAGTTTGATTTTTTGATATAGAAATTTTTTTCAGATGTAAAACGGTCAAGGTACAAAAATTCCTATAAATGGGCTTATTTCACATTTTAATTTCTGCGTAACATAAAAATTCTTAAAAAATTAAAACACGATCTTAAATTTCTAAAATTCGATAAGCATGGTTAAAAATGTCAATGCTACTAATAACATATAAAATATAATTATATAAATAGGAAACGTATTTGCTATCATACATTAAAGTTCCGTGAGGGAAAATTTTTATGAAGAATAGTCACCACTGACCAATGTTCCAATTGGGAACATTGGCCAGTCGTGACTATTCTGTGAAAGAAGAGATTTCTATGTTGTCAATTGCCACAGAAAGTAAAATGGAAAGGACAGTTCTCTTATAAGTAAAGAAAGGAAATCCACTTCGGTTGTTAAAAGGTTAATGTTTTAATTTTCGAAATAAAAAATTCCTTTTTATCAGTTATCTGGGGGAGGGGAGAATTATTAATGTATCGGATAATAATTTACGTATCGAAAGAACGATAATTCTGTAGTTATTCTTCCTTTTAATTCATATTTTCATCTTGAATCCAGCTAATCAAAAGATATTTTTATGTACAGAAGAAAAGGGTACGCACAGGACAACAAAAATTTATTCATAACTTTGACTTTGGAGTGGCTAGGATTGATCAATTTCATAAATTCATTGTATAAAACAAGCAAAAAAATCAGCAAAAAAACCTTATAAAAACATGAGATTTTACAGGTATTTTAAAGGTCTCTACAGGGATTTTGAAGGAAAATGAAAACTGCAGGTTTCCTTCAGGAAATGTACAGTTTATTTAAAGGTTTCATGCAGGCCTTTTAAGACTTCTAAATTAACATTGAAAAAAGGGGGGAAAGGGGTTGATGAAAAAAAAGGGGGAAACTTAACTGTAGATACAGTTTTTTTTTATCTGCAGGTATTTTGCATAAACGCATGCAGGTAAGACGCAGGGTTTTTTTCCATCCGAAAAAAAGTCAGCAAAAAACCTTCAGGAAAATTGGAGGTATTTCGGACAAAAATATGCAGGGCTTTTTTGTCCGAAATACCTGCAGTTTTCCTGAAGGTTTTTTAAAAGGTCTTTTGCTGAATATTTTACTTGGGATGTGCTAAATATAGTTGTTGTTTCTGAATGGCTATTGCAAACAGCAATTCAATGTAACCAACTCATTCATCTGAAATTTCGTCGAGAAATTACAATTAACCTTTTACTAACTGGGGCAAAAAAGTGTGGATCTCAAACACGACGAAAAGTTACCAGTTGTGTATCGCAGTGGAAGAGTGATACCATTGCCTTATTTAAAGAGCTCACCAAGATAGGCATAATGTGGAGAAAAAACAAGATTACAGTGCAATGAGTGCAAAAAAGGGGTCTGTATTCGAACTACTTCCCAGAGTGCCATAGGATACAGTTATGAAATTTCATTTTCTGGACTTTTTCTGCAAAAAATATTTTTTATTCATTTAAATTCATAAATTTTCAATTGAAATCATATCTGTGCTTGGTTATAAAAATGTTTTTACAATATTTTGTCTTATTATTCAGATTGATCATCTCTGTTATTCATTCGTATGTCTAGCGTAATGAGCTTAATCAGAAATGACCAATGTTCCCAATTGGGAACATTAAAAAAACATATACAAAATTTTTTTAACCATTTTTAAATAGCTTATATCTCTAAACTAAAGCATTAGGAGGAAAAATATGCAAAAAAATGAACAAAAATTAATTAAATTAAGAAGTTAACCTGGGTGCGAATTCGGTCTGAAAACGGTTAAATATCCCTCCAGCCAAAACTCACAAGGGTTTTAGATCGGATGACCGATGCGGCCAAGATGTTGAAAATGGCCTGCTAATCACCTTGTCATCCGAAAATTTTTCCCGTAATAACGTTTCAACAGGCAATGGGGGGGGGGGGTGCGTTCATAAAACAGCTTAACAAGTAACGCGCGATTTGGTAAGTTTTATGACGGAGTCATCGATTGGTGAAAAGTGCTTCACGGCTCTTATATAGGTAGAGGATGATGCGTATGTTAAAAAATATGTAAATTGCTTTCTCCTAAGCGCCATTTCATCCCTTAGCGGCTGAAATATAAACTAATTTTTTTCAGAAATCGATACCTCATATTCAGGAGAGCATGCGAACGAAATTTGGGTGAAATTATTATTAGGCCAAGTATTTTCCCTTACAGAGAGGTATAAACATCTCCTGTTTAATTTAGATCACCCTGTATATCAAATTCACAAAAGTTCATTTCTGACAACACTTAAATCAAATTCACAATCGCTAACTTCTAACTGGATAGCAAACTGCACATCTTCCTTTGGAAAGGAATAAAAGTGGACACTTTCCTCAAGTGCCTGCTTGGCAAGATTCAGAATCCCTACATTTTTGAAAATATCACATTACTATAAGCGACAAAAATAATATAAAATGGGAGCTTATTGCCTAGAAAACCTGAATTTTAATGATTATTAATAAACAGTTAGGAACCATCGGTTTTATAATTACTCAGAGCTGATACATGCCCTATAATCAATAGTTGGAAGCAAAATGAATGGGTTTTTTTACTGAGAAAAAAAGTGTAAATCTTCTGAGGCTGTTTTAAAACATCAAATATACTGCTTCTAAGGTAGGTTTTAGTTAGGTTAGTTCGATTAAAGACAAAAGAAAATGCGTGTAATCTTACAAACTAGCAAGTAACTAAACCAGCGGGAGTGGCCTCCTCTAAACTTTCTCGCATACTTCTCAAAAATTTGTCATTTTCCCTCCCCCTGCGTGGATAAAAAATTCGAACCTACTGTAACCCAGAATGCAATGACTATCAGAAGGTTTCTCAATGTAGATTATAGCGATTGTAAAATATTTAGCTGAAGAATCAAATTCAATGATATGCGTACCGATTCTACTCAAGGACAAAGTGACGTAATCCTGCCGCGTGCACAGATATTTCTACCAGTACGCATGCGCATGGAGAATTGGTTTTAAAAAATTGAATATACAATTTGAAGGCCTTTTTTTTAACCGATTGAAATGAAATTTGGGCGCAGATCTATAATTAATGTCAGTAAACGTCATAACAATTTGTATTTATCTATACCAAAGGGTTATGGAGATATAACTTTTACAAGTACGTGATTATACAGTCCGATAGGCCATCAACCCTTCGACGGATTTGGTTCAAACTTTGATACGGACCTACATTCATGATGATAAAACTGTGTACCAAATTTTATCCATCTAGTTATTAAGCTTTTGAGTTATAGTGTTCACATGACAGACTTGACATAGAGACAGACTTGTCTTAGACGGATTTTGTCCAGAATTTGATAAACACCTACAAATGATACATAAAGATCACATACCAAATTTCATCCCCGTAGCTCTAATAGTTTTCGTGTTCACAGACAGATACACAGAGACACAATTCCAAAATTGTGTTTTTCGGATTCATGGAGGTCGAAACGTGGAGATTCGTCAAAATCTCGAGTTCGAATTTTTTGACGATTACAATACTTTCTCTTTGTATACGAGAAAGTAAAAAACACTAAGCCCGAGTCTGTTTAAGTAGATTTGGCCTCCTTTCCTCAAAAAAAGGTGTTCTGTTCCACGCCAAAGACAGGTGCTCAAGCGCCACCATCAACAACAGCTCACCGTGTGATGTAAACTGCGGCAAGTCAATCTGAGCTCACAGATGAGTCAGTGAACATGTACCCAAATTTCCAAAAATAACATTTTTAACATTTTACAAATGTGTAACTTATAATTTAATCTTTTGCCCTCCAAAAAACATATAGTATATTTCACTATAATTGAAAGCACCTAAATTGACATTAGATTATTGACGCAAAATATGAAAACAAAGGAAAAAATAAATATCTACATTTAATATTATAAAACTCTTCAAGAAAATTTTAATAATTAACACTTCAAAGCCTTATAAAAATCTTATCTATTTTAGTACTCCGCTGATATGCGGAATTGGAACCGATATATTAGTACTATCCTCTTCTAATTGAAAATCTGAATATTGAGAACTATCTGAAGAACTCTAATAATTTATTGTTTTGTCATTATAATCGTAAAAATCTATAAGAAGGATCATTTAAAAATTTGCATATTTCTTCCTCGGAAAGATAACGCGTTCTTTTACTCATAACTTCAGAAATAAAATTGAGAGGCATAAAACCCTTGACCGAATATCTTCCATAAAATCCCAACCCAAGCGCGACGAGAAATTATAAACAATCCAAAATGAGAAAAGGAAAAATAAAGAGCTCTTTAACATGTGCGTCTCTTTATACTTGCTAACACGTATTTCTATTTATACTCCCGAAAATCCAATAATTCTAATCCAATGACTCACAAACACGTGATCGACTACAATCTGACCTCGGAGAAAGAAATATTATTGTACGGGATCAATAGTTTGAAAGAAACATGGACTAGTAACGCCATCTGATAAAAAACATTTATTCCAAAAGCCCAACGCATATATGCGGCACTCGGCCTAGAGAGTCAATTTCGCCGTACCGCACGGAAGCGGCGCTCGGCCCTGAGGAGAGTCTATAGCAAACGCACATATGCGGCGCTCGTCCCGAAGGGGTTAATAAATCAAAACTGAAGAAATATGTGTTTTCTTGAATTCATATAATATTATCTAAGAATTTAAAAAATGTCCAGTTTTGAGGGGAAAAAATAAATGATCACTTCGTGTAAACCCATAGCAGTTGCATAGTTGCAAATTAAGCAGTGCCCGGAAGTTAAGCAGTTATTTTTCGGAAAAAAATAAATAAGAAAAACGGCATTGCGTCTCCACTACACCCTTGACCTTTAGATTTGTATTATTTTTAAGTCATTTTGGATGTTCTGATCATTCGGATGCAGCTTCGATACAAAGTGATCGCACGGACGCGGCGCTCGGTCCTGAGAAGAGTCTAGAGCAAACGCACATATGCGGTGCTCGTCTCGAAGGGGTTAAATAAAAAAATTTATCTTAATGGTGTTAAGGGTAAAGTATGCATGTAACTCATTGTCCCTTTAGCGGAGATTTAAGGCTAAATGTCTATCTGATTTAAGTGTTCTGTTTTTGTGGATATATAATGCTGGAGTGTAATAAATTCAATTGTTTTAGAAAGATGCAGATGGCGCCATAGGAATGATTTTCTTGGGAGAAACACAGAATCACCAGGCAACACAAGAAAAATTGGAAGTGCTCCTAATGTCATTTCTTATAAACATTAACAAAAGAATGTCACTTGCAATTTATGGCCGAAAATATTATTTTGTAGGTCAAATGCACCCAAAGGTTTCCAACTGACATAAAAGATATGCTACAAAAGCCTCCAACATTTTCCTTCTCTTTCACAGATTGTTACCAAAATAGGTCACAGATCTACGATTTTAGTCTCTGCACATTGTTTAATTTCATCCTTTTAGCTAACTTCGACCCTGAGTAGTCGTATTGAAAAGAACAAGGATAGACAGACAACAGACTGCTGGATGATGGGTCTGATACAAATTTATACAGATCCACGCAATTTTGGTATCATAATTACACATTAAATTTTACCCATAAAGGTAGCTACGCTTTTAAGTTATATTAATATATACACGGATATACAAAGGTATTTATTTTCGGAATAAGGGAGATCTAGAACATGGAGATTCAACAAAATCTCATAATAGAATTTTCGTATGATTTCAATAATTTATGTCTGTGTACTTCGTATATGAGAGAGTGAAATATGCCTTTTTTACCTAGTTACAAAATTTGAACTTCTTATACGAATGAATATTTAGTTAAGCTTTATTTTATTTAGCTATTTTTTGTTAATTACAAATATCCTGCTTCTTGAGTTAATGATAAAACTAATTCATAATTTCACAGTAAATTATATGTAAATAGACTTGGATTCATAAGTTACTTATGTAAATATCCGTAAACAGTTTCTGTCTCATAAAAGCACTTTTATACATTTACATTTTTAATACATTTCATTTTTAATGAAAAATTATGTTAAGGTTCATTGTTTATGGAAAAAATATTTTGTAATAACAGAGACAATGATATATTTGTTATCCTAATGGCTATTAAACCTGTCTTGCTGTATACGACTATAATAAAGAAACATGTTTCGTTTGGGAGTAATTCGAAAATGCAAATTAGAATCCATTGACACTAACTTTTACTTTGTTGAAAAAAACTTGTATAAATTATAAATAGAGTATGTTCGAAATGAAATGTCATTTTTATTATCGTGTTTTTTTTTCTATCTGCATTTGACGAAAAAGTAACAAGGAACAAGAACTGCTTTCTTTTATATTAAGTTGTTCAAAACAGGAAGTGCATCTGAAAACTGAAGCTATATGTAAATGAGAAAAAGAAACTTTTAGAGCGAAGCAAACTCTTGGGAACGTAAATCGAAAGGTGACATTTATAGCTCATAAATTATTCATGAACAATTTGTGTTCGAAACTTGCATTAGAGAAAACAGAATTACAGTACAAAGTTTTAAAATAAAATTCGGAAGGTAAATGTTTTTATTTGTCGAATGATTAAATAGAGCAATTGAATAAAAGTTGTCGAAATTGAAGAAATAAAAGGAATTTGAATGTAAACAGATGATGAATTTTAAATATATTCATGATATTCAATGATTTTCTCGATGAAACACTATTTGCTGTTTCGAATTACATATAAACTTTGGTTTCAGATTTTTCTTATCTCTTTTACGACAGTTATTTTTGTTTGAAAAGAGGTTGTCTCTTTATTTGCATATACACTTAATACATAAAATATAATTTCCTACTAAAATATTGTTAATGAAGAAATACCTCTTTGACACCTGAAAATTTTTAATACCTGAAAATTTTGACACTATTTAAAATCAAAGTGGTTAGAATCAGATTGTGATAGTATTTGGAATGTTGGGAAATATGAATTTCAGAATTATTTAATGCTATTATTCTCCTGTTTTTTTTCCTGGAAAGAATTACGGTTTCTTCCTAGAAGCAAAATCTTGAAATTGAAGCCGGTCTCTCAGAATTCTAAAATCTTTTCTTAAAACTTGGCATTCTAAGTGTTTCACCATTTTTCTACATTTGTATTCTAAGTTTTCAAACTTCACATCTTGTGTTTTTCCTCATAACGAGTTTGAAATTATTGTTGCAAGATTCTTGGTGATTTCGTTTGAGCAAGACACACTGTAGTTTTTCTTGTGTGGAAGCCATGTTTTCATATAAAACAACACCAGTGCCTCTAGTGAAAAGTCTGCATAATATTTTCGCTCAGCATCTAGAATGGTATGATTGCACCGACGCATCTAGAAAAGAAAATCAAAATCAATGCAATCATGAAAGAAAAAGTGCATTATGAAATCAAATCATTTTGAACACCATGCATGTATCTTTGAATTACTTCAGGAGAACAATTGACATGTTATTTCTGCAAAGACACTTGAGTTTTAATCCTTCACCTTTGTCGTCTGCACTCACAATATGGTAGGTTTGGGGTTCATCTTAGTAGTATAGTGAAGAAAATCGACTATGTAATTTCGAACATTCACTTATACCAAGGGGCGCCAAAATTTGATACAGATATACAATATAGGTTTCAAGGTCAAATATTAAATTCTTCCTACTTATCGTTATTTTGGATTATTGTTTTTACATACTAACGTCCAGAAAGTTAAACAAACAGTTTACAAGTTTATCGCTGCAGAAATATCTTTTAGTAAGTTTTTTTTTAAATTACCTTTTTAAGAATATGTATTTATATCTTTTTAAGAGTATGTATTTGTTGTTTGAAATGTTATTCCTCGAACCCTGTTAGCATGTTTGTAGAAGAGTGTGTTTTAAAGTAGATTACCCCTTTTTTGTTATATCTGTTATCTTTTTAATGTTTTCTTTTTTTCTTATCGTTTGTTGATACTTGATATTCCATTTTTACATGTCACCCTATTTTAGAGAACATATTTAACCAGTGCGTGTTGCTTTTGTATTTGCATATTTGGATTTTTTTTCTCTTTCGGTACCTTTGCTAGTTAACACTTAGTATGTAAGATTTATATCGATAGCTTTAAGTTCTTCCATTCCCCTCCTTTAATGGTGCAGTTTATCAGAAGAAAATGATGTGCAATGCTAGTTCAGGAACAATTTGCTGTTGCTTTTTCCGGAATTCGAATGTTTTAAAACATTCCCATTCATTTAATTCTTTATTCAAATCGTTTTTAAATATTTCGTCTCCTTTCTCTCATGCTTTAAAAAAATTAGAACCACCCCAGGCCCCCACATTCCCACTGACATCCATTCCAAACTGATCAGGAGCGATCTACGCTCCAAGAAAGGGGATGTCACGTGGAGTAGTATTAGTGTACAAGTTGACGAATTTAATCTAAAATCAAATACACATAAACAATTTTGATGTACAGATCATATACTGAAATTCATATTCCTAGCTTGTTGCAGTTTTGAATTATCAACTTCACATACGCCCGAATGCACAGACTGACAGTCAATCAGCTCATTGCGGATTTGGTCCAAACTTCGTACATACATAAACTCCCCCATCGAGAGGGGGCAGGACACGCTGTATAAGTAAGCAATTTCACGACGTTACTCTAAAATCAGATACAGATCAGCAATATTGATGTAGAGATCATATACTGAAATTCATATTCCTTGCTTGTTGCGGTTTTGAATTATCAACTTCACATACAAACGAATGCACAGACTGACAGTCAATTAGCTCATTGCGGATTTGGTCCAAAATTGGTACATACATAAACTCCCCCATCGAGAGAGGGCAGCACACGCTGTATAATTAAGCAAGTTCACGAAGTTACTCTAAAATCAGATACAGATCAACAATATTGATGTAGATCATATACTGAAATTGATATTCCTAGATTGTTGCGGTTTTGAATTATCAACTTCACATACAAACGAATGCAGACTGACAGTCAATCAGCTCATTGCGGATTTGGTCCAAACTTTGTACATACATAAACTCCCCCATCGAAAGAGGGCAGCACACGCTGTATAATTAAGCAAGTTCACGAAGTTACTCTAAAATCAGATACAGATCAACAATATTGATGTAGATCATATACTGAAATTCATATTCCTAGCTTGTTGCGGTTTTGAATTATCAACTTCACATACGCCCGAATGCACAGACTGACAGTCAATCAGCTCATTGCGGATTTGGTCCAAACTTTGTACATACATAAACTCCCCCATCGAGAGGGGGCAGCACACGCTGTATAATTAAGCAAGTTTACGACGTTATTCTAAAATCAGATACAGATCAACAATATTGATGTAGATCATATACTGAAATTCATATTCCTATCTTGTTGCGGTTTTGAATTATCAACTTCACATACAAACGAATGCACAGACTGACAGTCAATCAGCTCATTGCGCATTTGGTCCAAACTTCGTACATAAATAAACTCCCCCATCGAGAGGGGGCAGGACACGTTGTTTAAGTAAGCAATTTCACGACGTTACTCTAAAATCAGATACAGATCAACAATATTAATGTACAGATCATATACTGAAATTGATATTCCTAGATTGTTGCGGTTTTGAATTATCAACTTCACATAAGCGAATGCACAGACTGACAGTCAATCAGCTCATTGCGGATTTGGTCCAAACTTTTACATACATAAACTCCCCATCGAAAGAGGGCAGCACACGCTGTATAATTAAGCAAGTTCACGAAGTTACTCTAAAATCAGATACAGATCAACAATATTGATGTAGATCATAACTGAAATTCATATTCTAGCTTTTTGCGGTTTGAATTATCAACTTCACATACAAACGAATGCACAGACTGACAGTCAATCAGCTCATTGCGCATTTTGTCCAAACTTCGTACATAAATAAACTCCCCCATCGAGAGGGGGCAGGACACGTTGTATAAGTAAGCAATTTCACGACGTTACTCTAAAATCAGATACAGATCAACAATATTAATGTACAGATCATATACTGAAATTGATATTCCTAGATTGTTGCGGTTTTGAATTATCAACTTCACATAAGCGAATGCACAGGCTGACAGTCAATCAGCTCATTGCGGATTTGGTCCAAACTTTGCATACATAACTCCCCATCGAAAGAGGCAGCACACGCTGTATAATTAAGCAAGTTCACGAAGTTACTCTAAAATCAGATACAGATCAACAATATTGATGTAGATCATACTGAAATTCATATTCTAGCTTTGCGGTTTTGAATTATCAACTTCCATAACAGACACAGACTGACAGTCAATCAGCTCATTGCGCATTTGGTCCAAACTTCGTACATAAATAAACTCCCAATCGAGAGGGGGCAGGACACGTTGTATAAGTAAGCAATTTCACGATGTTACTCTAAAATCAGATACAGATCAACAATATTAATGTACAGATCATATACTGAAATTGATATTCCTAGATTGTTGCGGTTTTGAATTATCAACTTCACATAAGCCCGAATGCACAGACTGACAGTCAATCAGCTCATTGCGCATTTTGTCCAAACTTCGTACATAACATAAACTCCCCATCGAGAGGGCAGGACACGTTGTATAAGTAAGCAATTTCACGACGTTACTCTAAAATCAGATACAGATCAACAAATTAATGTACAGATCATATACTGAAATTGATATTCCTAGATTGTTGCGGTTTTGAATTATCAACTTCACATAAGCGAATGCACAGACTGACAGTCAATCAGCTCATTGCGGATTTGGTCCAAACTTTGTACATACATAAACTCCCCCATCGAAAGAGGGCAGCACGCTGTATAATTAAGCAAGTTCACGAAGTTACTCTAAAATCAGATACAGATCAACAATATTGATGTAGATCATAACTGAAATTTCTATTCCTAGCTTGTTGCGGTTTTGTATCAACTTCACATACAAACGAATGCACAGACTGACGATAAATCAGCTCATTGCGCATTTGGTCCAAACTTCGTACATAAATAAACTCCCCATCAGAGGGGCAGGACACGTGTATAAGTAACCAATTTCGACGTTACTCTAAAATCAGATACAGATCACAATATAATGTACAGATCATATACAATGATATTCCTAGATTGTTGCGGTTTTGAATTATCAACTTCACATAAGCGAATGCACAGACTGACAGTCAATCAGCTCATTGCGATTTGGTCCAAACTTTGCACATAAACTCCCCATCGAAAGAGGGCAGCGCTGTATAATTAACAAGTTCACGAGTTACTCTAAAATCAGATACAGATCAACAATATTGATGTAGATCATATACAAATTCATATTCCTAGCTTGTTGCGGTTTTGAATTATCAACTACATACAAACGAATGCACAGACTGACGTCAATCAGCTCATTGCGCATTTGGTCCAAACTTCTTACATAAATAAACTCCCCATCGAGAGGGCAGGACACGTTTATAAGTAAGCAATTTCACGACGTTACTCTAAAATCAGATACAGATCAACAATATTAATGTACAGATCATATACTGAAATTGATATTCCTAGATTGTTGCGGTTTTGAATTATCAACTTCCATCGAATGCACAGACGTAGTCAATCAGCTCATTGCGGATTTGGTCAAACTTGTACATACATAAACTCCCCATCGAAGAGGGCAGCACACGCTGTATAATTAAGCAAGTTTACAGAGTTACTCTAAAATCAGATACAGATCAACAATATTGATGTAGATCATATACTGAAATTCATATTCCTAGCTTGTTGCGGTTTTGAATTATCAACTTACCAAACAGATACAGACAGCAGTCAATCAGCTCATTGCGCATTTGGTCCAAACTTTGTAATAAAACTCCCCATCGAAGAGGGCAGACACGCTGTATAATAAGCAATTCACGAGTTACTCTAAAATCAGATACAGATCAACAATATTGATGTAGATCATATACTGAAATTCATATTCTAACTTTTGCGGTTTTGAATTATCAACTTCACATACAAACAGATACAACTGACAGTCAATCAGCTCATTGCGCATTGGGTCCAAACTTCATTACTTAAACACTCCCCATCGAAGGAGGGCAGACACTTGTATAATATAGCTTTCACGACGTTACTCTAAAATCAGATACAGATCAACAATATTAATGTACAGATCATATACAATGATAATTCTCTAGATTGTTGCGGTTTTGAATTATCAACTTCACATAAGCGAATGCACAGACTGACAGTCAATCAGCTCATTGCGCATTTGGTCCAAACTTATACATACATAAACTCCCCATCGAGAGGGGAGACACGTTATATAAGTAAGCAATTTCGACGTTACTCTAAAATCAGATACAGATCAACAATATTAATGTACAGATCATATACTGAAATTGATATTCCTAGATTGTTGGTGATTTGAATTATCAACTTCACATAAGCCCGAATGCACAGACTGACAGTCAATCAGCTCATTGAGCATTTGGTCCAAACTTCATACATAAACTCCCCATCAGGAGGGCAGGACACGTTGTATAAGTAAGCAATTTCACACGTTACTCTAAAATCAGATACAGATCACAATATGTACAGATCATATACTGAAATTGATATTCCTAGTTTGTTGCGGTTTTGAATTATCAACTTCACATAAGCGAATGCACAGACTGACAGTCAATCAGCTCATTGCGATTTGGTCCAAACTTGTACATACAATAAACTCCCCATCGAAGAGGCAGCACACGTGTATAATTAAGCAATTCACGAGTTACTCTAAAATCAGATACAGATCAACAATATTGATGTAAGATCATATACTGAAATTATATTCCTAGCTTGTTGCGGTTTTGAATTATCAACTTCCCAAACGAATGCACAGACTGACAGTCAATCAGCTCTGCGCATTTCAAACTTCATACTAAACTCCCCATCGAGGGGCAGGACGTTGTATAAGTAAGCAATTTCACGACGTTACTCTAAAATCAGATACAGATCACAATATTAATGTACAGATCATATGACAATGATATTCTACGATTGTTGCGGTTTTGAATTATCAACTTCAATAAGCCCGAATGCACAGACTGACAGTCAATCAGCTCATTGCGATTTGGTCCAAACGCTACATAAACAACTCCCCATCAGAGGGCAGGACACGTTGTATAAGTAAGCAATTTCGACGTTACTCTAAAATCAGATACAGATCAACAATATTAATGTACAGATCATATACATGATATTCCTAGATTGTTGCGGTTTTGAATTATCAACTTCACATAAGCCGAATGCACAGACTGACAGTCAATCAGCTCATTGCGATTTGGTCAAACTTTGTACATACAACTCCCCATCGAAAGAGGGCACACGCTGTATAATTAAGCAAGTTCACGAGTTACTCTAATCGATCAACAATATTGATGTAGATCATAACTGAAATTCATATTCTAGCTTGTTGCGGTTTTGAATTATCAACTACATACAAACGAATGCACAAACTGACAGTCAATCAGCTCATTGCGCATTTGGTCCAAACTTCGTACATAAATAAACTCCCCATCAAGGAGGGCAGACACACGTTTATAAGTAAGCAATTTCACGACGTTACTCAAAATCAGATACAGATCACAATATTGTGCTCAGATCATATGAAATATATTTCTAGATTGTTGCGTTTTGATTATCAACTTACATAAGCGAATGCACGACGACAGTCAATCCTCATTGCGGATTTGTTAAACTTTACATACATAAACTCCCCATCGAAGGGGCAGCACAGCTGTATAATGCAGAGTTCACGTATAAACGATACAGATCAATGTAATCATACTCAATTAGATACTACATGACATAATCCAATATAACTGAGTCAAAATCAGATGATCAACAATATAATGTACGTCATATACTGATTATTCTGTTGTTGCGGTTTTGAATTATCAACTTCACATAAGCCCGAATGCACAGACTGACAGTCAATCAGCTCATTGCGGATTTGGTCCAAACTTTGTACATACATAAACTCCCCCATCGAAAGAGGGCAGCACACGCTGTATAATTAAGCAAGTTCACGAAGTTACTCTACGTCAGATACAATTAATTGATGTAGATCATATACTGAAATTCATATTCTAGCTTGTTGCGGTTTTGAATTATCAACTTCACATACAAACGAATGCACAGACTGACAGTCAATCAGCTCATTGCGCATTTGGTCCAAACTTTGTACATAACATAAACTCCCCCATCGAAGAGGGCAGCACACGCTGTATAATTAAGCAAGTTCACGAAGTTACTCTAAAATCAGATACAGATCAACAATATTGATGTAGATCATATACAAATTCATATTCCTAGCTTGTTGCGGTTTTGAATTATCAACTTCACATACAAACGAATGCACAGACTGACAGTCAATCAGCTCATTGCGCATTTGGTCCAAACTTCGTACATAAATAAACTCCCCCATCGAGAGGGGGCAGGACACGTTGTATAAGTAAGCAATTTCACGACGTTACTCTAAAATCAGATACAGATCAACAATATTGATGAGATCATATATACAATTATATTCCTAGATTGTTGCGGTTTTGAATTATCAACTTCACATAACGAATGCACAGACTGACAGTCAATCAGCTCATTGCGCATTTGGTCCAAACTTCGTACATAAATAAACTCCCCCATCGAGAGGGGGCAGGACACGTTGTATAAGTAAGCAATTTCACGACGTTACTCTAAAATCAGATACAGATCAACATAATGTACAGATGTATAAATTGATATTCCTAGATTGTTGCGGTTTTGAATTATCAACTTCACATAAGCCCAGATGCACAGACTGACAGTCAATCAGCTCATTGCGATTTGGTCCAAATTCTTCACACATAAAACTCCCCATCGAGAGGGCAGGACACGTTATTATAATAAGCAATGACTTCGTTACTCTAAAATCAGATACGAATCAACAATATTAATGTACAGATCATGAAATGATATTCCTAGATTGTTGCGGTTTTGAATTATCAACTTCACATCCCAAACGAACTGACAGTCAATCAGCTCATTGCGGATTTGGTCCAAACTTTGTACATACATACCTCCCCATCGAAAGAGGGCAGCACACGCTGTATAATAAGCAAGTTCACGAGTTACTCTAAAATCAGCAGATCAACAATATTGATGTAAGTCATATACTGAAATTCATATTCTACTTGTTGCGGTTTTGATTATCAACTTCACATACAAACGAATGCACAGACTGACAGTCAATCAGCTCGGCAATTTGGTCCAAACTTCGTACATAAATAACATCGAGAGGGGGACACGTTGATAAGTAAGCAATTTCAGGACGTTACTCTAAAATCAGATACAGATCAACAATATTAATGTACAGATCATATACTGAAATTGATATTCCTAGATTGTTGCGGTTTTGAATTATCAACTTCACATAAGCCCGAATGCACAGACTGACAGTCAATCAGCTCATTGCGGATTTGGTCCAAACTTTGTACATACATAAACTCCCCCATCGAAGAGAGCGACACGCTTGTATAATTAAGCAATTCACGAGTTACTCTAAAATCAGATACAGATCAACAATATGATGTAGATCTATACTGAAATTCATATTCCTAGATTGTTGCGGTTTTGAATTATCAACTTCACATAACCGAATGCACAGACTGACAGTCAATCAGCTCATTGCGGATTTGGTCCAAACTTTGTACATACATAAACTCCCCCATCGAAAGAGGGCAGCACACGCTGTATAATTAAGCAAGTTCACGAAGTTACTCTAAAATCAGATCAGATCAACTTAATGATGTAGATCTATACTGAAATTCATATTCCTATCTTGTTGCGGTTTTGAATTATCACTTCATACAAACGAAGATACAGACTGACAGTCAATCAGCTCATTGCGCATTTGGTCCAAACTTCGTACATAAATAAACTCCCCATCGAGAGGGCAGACACGTTGTATATAGCAATTTCAGCGTTACTCTAAAATCAGATACAGATCAACAATATTAATGTACAGATCATATACTGAAATTGATATTCCTAGATTGTTGCGGTTTTGAATTATCAACTTCACATAAGCCCGAATGCACAGACTGACAGTCAATCAGCTCATTGCGCATTTGGTCCAAACTTCGTACATACATAAACTCCCCCATCGAGAGGGGGCAGGACACGTTGTATAAGTAAGCAATTTCACGACGTTACTCTAAAATCAGATACAGATCAACAATATTAATGTACAGATCATATACTGAAATTGATATTCCTAGATTGTTGCGGTTTTGAATTATCAACTTACATAAGCCCGAATGCACAGACTGACAGTCAATCAGCTCATTGCGGATTTGGTCCAAACTTTGTACATACATAAACTCCCCCATCGAAAGAGGGCAGCACACGCTGTATAATTAAGCAAGTTCACGAAGTTACTCTAAAATCAGATACAGATCAACAATATTGATGTAGATCATATACTGAAATTCATATTCCTAGCTTGTTGCGGTTTTGAATTATCAACTTCACATACAAACGAATGCACAGACTGACAGTCAATCAGCTCATTGCGCATTTGGTCCAAACTTTGTACATACATAAACTCCCCATCGAAAGAGGGCAGCACACGCTGTATAAGTGTAACAAGTTCACAGTTACTCAAAATCAGATACAGATCAACAATATTGATGTAGATCATATACTGAAATTCATATTCCTAGCTTGTTGCGGTTTTGAATTATCAACTTCACATACAAACGAATGCACAACTGACAGTCAATCAGCTCATTGCGCATTTGGTCCAAACTTCGTACATAAATAAACTCCCCATCGAGAGGGGGCAGGACACGTTGTATAAGTAAGCAATTTCGGCGATTTACTCTAAAATCAGATACAGATCAACAATATTAATGTACGGATCATATACTGAAATTGATATTCCTAGATTGTTGCGGTTTTGAATTATCAACTTTACATAAGCCCGAATGCACAGACTGACAATCAGTCAGCTGTTTGAGGATTTGGTCCAAACTTTACTACATATATAAATTACTCCAATCGGGGGGGGCCGCCAGGACACGATGTGTAAGTAAGCAATATCTTGCTACCATGGTGGGTACATTTATGGTGGTGTGGCTCTTAAGGCCCATCTGCGAAGACGGGTCTTACCCCCGTATAAGGGGGGTTGTCACATTAGCCGCTCGTGATGGAAGCAGGCCCGTTTTCTGTCGCGGCGTCCGGTCTTTCAATTATGATCTTGGTGCTTCGGCGTGCCAAAGGTGATTCGACATTTGTGATTACAAAACTATTTATAAAACTATATGGTAAATTTAATTTATCTAACTCGTTGACTAGCTGAGTTATCATATTCGCCTGCACAGGGGCGACATTTTAGCAGACTTAAAGTTTACGGATTTAATCTAACATTTGATATATATTAACAACTTTGTTTTTTGAAGACAGCGTGCAGAATTTAATCCATTGTGTTCACTGACAGATATAATTTCAGACGTAGATCTAAAACGCCAAGATTCGAAAAATTTCGATGTCGAATTTTTTGATGAAACTAATACTGTTTGTTTTGTAAACTTTTTACAAAAAAGTAAATAAAGAATGAAAGGAAAGTGATTATTCCTATTGAAACCACCATGATAATACTATTCCTTCAAATGCGATAGAGAATAATTTCAAGCAATCAGTAGTACTTCTCCGGCGCCCATGGAGGCGTCAATATAAGGAATTGCACTCTTTGTGGGTCTTCTATCGAACTAGGTATGCAAATCCTCCAACCAGCACAGTCTCAATAAACCAATAATTAATAACTAAGGTCCCATCCCCTGTTTTTTCCCAATTATTTCATAACGTTATGTTGACTTCTTGTGTATTTAACTGCTTAAGTTAGACATTAAAAGGCTATTTTTAAATAGTAAACAAAATTTATTAAAGTATTTAAAACAAAATCTCTCTCTAACTTATCGTAACTGCGTACATCGTAACTTCGTTCTACTGTACTCTTTTTAAATCAAATTCAAAACAAGATAACATCTAGCTGTTGCCATTCACCTGAAAACCTACCCTCTTATAACAATATATAAATTGAAGTCATGCTTTTATCAGACATAAATAATAAATATACCTACAGTTTCGAGTCCAACGTAATTCAGGCAATTTCATGCAAAGGAAAACTGCACAGCAGTGAGACTCAATGAGGTTCTGTAATTCCTGTTTGGAAATATTTTACATTCTGGTTTTTAACCCGAGAGAACGCACGCCTCCTTAGCTATCGCTAAAACGCGCGGGGATCATAGAATGACCCCAAACCAAAATTCAACCTTACGCTGTTAAAATCATTTTTTTAGTTGGAAAAATAAGGCTTTTGACTTTCAGACATCAAGAATACAGTGCTTAACACAAATCAAATCTACTCCATTATTATCCACTAATAAAGCACTGATTTCTAGAGGTTCATTTTTCCCGCATCTCTTTCACGTGAAAAGTGTGGTGCGCACTTCTCGATAAATATATTTTTTTCACTCTACAATTAAATGTATCATCTTATCGTTGATGAATAACTACCAACTCTTTAGAGGGCTTCCCACATCTTTTGCTGGTCCTTTTGTTCAGGCAAGCGCGACACAATATTATGACAACGAATATTTTGTCTAAATTTTGTATTTCTCCACTCAGTGCCCTCTTTTGATGAAAACAAATCAAAGTTATTCACATCTTAATTTCCAGAATCTCCGTCCTCTTCCGATTCCGTATCATGCTCGCAGAAACTTTCATGCTCTGCAAAAATCTCTTCTGAAACATCCTCAGGTCCATTGACTTCATTGTCAAAGTCTGGATCTTCATCAGTTTCAACTTCAGCAAGAAGTTTACGTAAGCGCTCCATTTCATTTTCTTATGGAGTCGGCATTGTGAGAAACAGTTAAATACTTCAATTCGGCAAGGGAAATAACGAGCTGATCGTATCAGCTACTTTTAATAATTAGTCTGTGGAACAAACGGATAAACGCACGGGCCATTTCATAACCCCAGTAACTGACCAAACGTGTATTAGGGCACGAAAAATTCTGTAAATGCTTACTAAATTCTCAAAAAAGGCAGAGGGGGTGATTAACTCAGCTACTGACAAGAAAAGTGCCTAATTTTCTAGGAATCTAAGTTTTCCTGAGGATCTTCGAGAAAGATTTGGACCTCCAGCTCTCATTGAACGTTACCAAAATCCCTGATGTCTTCAAAGAATAACTGCTGGAATCACGGCATTCCCTGCAAGTGTCATTTACAGCTACCGCTAATTCCTCACTCCATAATCCGATGGTAGGTTAGGGAATAGCTTTCGACAGATGATGCGGATTTTCGGGAAAAAGGATGAATGGAGGATAAAGAAAGACAGTTTTTTTGTTACTCTTTTCGATATTATGTGGGAAAGTAAATAAAGAAAGGCTTTAGAGGATATAACGAATGGATTGAGATTTGTAATTTGCCGATAAGAATAATATAAATTCAACCAAAAGAGTTTTAAAAATACCATTTTATTAGTTTACTTCTAGGAAGAAATCTTTTCATTTTACATATGATCTAATTCTGGGTGTTTAATGCATAATTCAGGGGTTGGGAACATGCGGCCTTCTTGAGTTTCTTACCAGTTTTTCTAAATTTGCATTGAAATTATATATTTGACTGTAATATAATAAAAATTACAGAACAATAACTTTTAAGATTCTGTTCGTGCGGCCTAAATTTAATGAACCCTTTCAGTGCAGAATGGTTTTCCACTCCTGGTATAATTCATGAATATAAATATTATAAGACCTTGAAATCAACTCACGGGGTGCCACTAGTATGGAATCAAAATTTAATTAATTTATTCGAATATCTGATAATTAAGTTCTGAAAATATTAAAATAGCGTATTGTCAAAAAACACTGCAATTTTTTAAAAATTCTAAAATATAAGGAAGTGAGTGAAAATAACTGTCAACACAGCAATTTTTAAAAATTCTAGAATATAAGGGAGTAAAAATAACTGTCAACACTGCAATTTTTAAAAATTCTAGAATATAAGGAAGTGAGTGGAAATAAATTACAAAATTTTATAGTTAGGAACAAGAAACAAATCAAGTCTAATAAAAGTGTATAAGAAGGCAGATATCCAGTGTATAGCAAAAGTTTCTTTAATATATTAGTTCTAGGAACTTATTCGAAAAGTAACTGCGTGTAGCATTTTTAGCTCTCAACTTACGATTAAAATTCAGTTATTTTTAGACACCGTTGAACGCAAAGAGGTAAATTATTGTTCCAAATGAGTTTTCTTTGGAAATCATTTCTTTGTAATGAGTCTGCCTTAAGAATGATGTGGAATGTATTTTTCTTGCGAGAGATTTATTTGAAATGAATTTTCCTTAGGAATGATGTGGAATTAATTTTCCTTGAGGATGACTTTTTTGGAATGAGTTTTCCAGACACAGTGATTTAATAAATTTATGTTTTACATGCAGACACAACAAGGTGTTTAATAAATACTGCGTGTAAATTTGTTAATATTTGTGAGTACTTTCTTGATTTTGCATTTTATTTTTACTAAACTATATTAAATACTTTTCCAATTAAATGCAGTAAATTTTATTCCTAAAATAAACTGATGATTAAGTACCGAAATGAATTCTTATTTTAGCTTGAAAGTCAAACTTCATTGAGATATTCGTGAATCAGATATTATAAAAAAAAGCTGATCAAAGAATATCAGCATTTATCAACATTTAGTAAAATTTACTGTAAGTGCTGATGAATGAAAGATCTAGAATCATTGTCATTATAGTTTTTCAATTTTGAGATGTTCGCCTACATCCACTCAGAAAAAGAGGCAAATCATGACTTTGCAAAATCCTTGACTTTTTTTAAAAAAAGAACAAATTAGAAAATCATTTTAGATTTTAGAAAGACAAAAGAAAGAAATTAATAGCAAGAAAGAACATGAATTATAAGCGTTTACATTTAGCGGTAATATTATAGAGGAAACTAGGGATACTTGACCATACGCTATCTTCTCAGATTGTGAGAAAATTGGTAATTTGTGTGTGACATTTCTATTTGACTTTGGTCACACGGTCTATTGGAGGGTATCTTCATTCCAATCTGAAAAGCCAGCATAATGGTGTGTCGGTAAATATCTTTAGGGGATCCAAAGGTAAATTTTCACTTTTTCATTCCTCAGTGGATATGTTGTTTACTATTGAAGATATGATGAATTAAAATATTTCTGAGTTTTAATCATACTTCTATCTATAATTTGATATAAGATGTTATGCAGTATCTTAATTCTAAGTAGTTTTATTTTCATATTATTTAGAAAAAGTGAAGTTAGGGATACTTGGCCCTAAAAAGTTAGGGATACTTGGCCCTAAAAAGTTAAGGATACTTGACCCTAAAAAGTTAGGGATACTTGACCTTAGAAAGTTAGGGATACTTAACCCTAAAAAGTTAGGGATACTTGACACTAAAAATTAGGGATACTTGACCCTATCAAAACCTATTGGAGCTTCGATCTCTTAACCAACCGAAGCACATTTTGTGGTTGGAATCAGTTTTCATGTGCTTCGAGTTCGTCGGCAATATGGCAACTCAAATATAGAGAATAATTATTTAAAAATAGTTTAAGTAATTATTTAATAAATAAAACTTTTTCTTAATGTGGTAATTTCAAATAATGCGAATAGTTATTTTTTTTAAGAATTTTGCAAATAAATGAAATTTGTTTATTCCATTTTTTTCTCACTTGTGGAAAAAAAATGATTTTTATTCATTTATTATTTTAATAAAAATCTTTTACTCGCACTATTTGTCATCGTTTGGTTTCTTTTAACTTTTCGCTATTTCGTTAAGAGTTCGCCTCTTTGTTGGTTTGAATTTACTCGTAGAATATATTTTTCTTCTCTTGCTTTTGTTTGCATGATAGTATTAGGTGAGCCGAGTAAGTCTATTTAGGTTTTCCAATTTCTTGATTTGTAGAAAATTTTTAAAATCTTTGCTTTGCATTTTCGAGCTGTTATGATCTATTCTAATTTTACCCAAACCGGGAATTCTTCAATGCGCTATTGACGTTGTTTCCTTCTGGGTTCATTCCTTTAACAAGTATGTGTGAAGTAGTTAAACGCGATCGCGGGAAAGATGTTTCCTATTTTAAAAAGGGTCAAATTATTGGTCTGCGTCAATCAAAGAAAACGATTCAAGATATCACTAATTGGTTTAAAAAGTGTCCAGTGCATTATTAAAACCTGGAAGAATAGTGGTGCGCCGTCAACATCTCGGAATAAATGTGGTCGGAAAAACTCTAAAGTTCTCGGAACCGAAGATCTCTGAAGCGACCGGTGAGGGAAAAATCGCAAAAAATCAACTCTCGAATTCACGGCAATGTTTAACGTGGGACAAAGGGGCGTGTCAACACGAACAATGCGACGAGAACTTAGAGGAAAGGAACTGAACAGTTGTAGACCCACAAGAAAACAATTTGTTTCGGCGATTAAACGTAAACAAAACGACTTCAATTTACTAAGCAGCCTAAAGATTGGACTTTTGAGCTGTGGGTAAATGCCATGTGGTCTGATGAGTCAAGATTCAGCCTATTCCAGAACGAAGCGCGCACCAGGGTTACAATGGAACCTAACGAAGCAATGGACCCTTCATGTATAGTCCCTTCTGTGCAGGCCACTGGATGCAGTATTATGATCTGGTATTGCTTCAATGGGTCTGGTCTGCGATCAGCAACATTATACGACAATAAAATGAAGTAGAGGCATTATTTAAACGTGCTTAATGACCAGGTCATCCCATCAATGGCTTGTTTCTTCCACGATGGAACTAGCATATTCCAGAACAATAATGCCAACATGCACCGAGCGCTAAATATTCAGAATTGATGCAGGGAACATGAGAATTCATATTCTCATATGAATTGGCCACTAAAAAGACCGGATCTTAACCCAATCGAAATCTTTGGGATATGCTGAAACATCGGTTACGGGGTGGTTCGTTTCTTCAGCAATCAGTTTAGTGTCTCTGTCACAAAACGATGAAACCATACATAAATGTATTGAAACAATGCCACGTCGAATGCGAGCTATAATCCAAGCCAAAGATGGTCCAACCAAATATTAAGGCAAGCTATTTTTTTGGCCAGGTAGTGTAGATTGCTGGAAACAATAACTTCAAACTTATTAATTAATTTCTTTGTTGCTTTTTAAGAATGATATAAATATCAGTTAGGAAGGAAAAGATTCTATTACTTAACCATAAAATGCCAAACTTTTGTTTTGTAGCAATTAATTCTTATTTTATACTTCACAATAATTTAAACTCTTTCTAATTTTTCCATCGAGCGTGAAAGAATTACTTAACTTTAATCTCTTAAAGAGATAATACTAAAAAAATCATGCGATTAATTAATTCAAAAACAAAAAGGTCATAAAATTTTAGCAAAAGAAAGTACTTTCCAAAAAGAAAAACCATTCAATTATAACGTAAATAACCAAACTTTAATTAGGTTGAAAGGCAAAGACAAAGATCGTTTATTATTTTGATAACAAGTAAATGAGACAACGCGAATACCTTCCCTACGTCACTCTGAGGCTTAAAAAATTTTATCAACAGAAAAAAAAATTTCTTAAAAACCATTACAGTTTTTTTTAATTAATTGAATATGGCAATGTACTCTTTAACTTCGAAAAGAAACGTGCTAAATTGCTGATGACAAAGTCTCGCATCGACACTTTCCAAAATCATAAAATTTCTTATGACTTTTCGAAGAGTGAGAGAGAGCACTGTAGCAATTTAAGTCTGATTTTTAAAAAAGTGGGCCATTTTTGCTTTTTAAAAGGGTTTTCTCACTTTTTGAATTCTTAATTAAACTTTAAGCGTTTTTGGACGATTTGTTTTCGATGTTTAAATATTTTTGTAAAGCAAGGAAAACATAAATTTCACCAATAACCTAAAAATTTCTAGTAACTATTAATACGAAGTTCTTTGGAAGAAAGTAAAAACTGAAATAAGGTTAAGTAAATATTTAAATTTCTACATCAACACTAAATTTGATATCAAAATTGGTCTTGTTCAAAGTATCCATGAAATAAGGAATACATAGTAAAAGGTAACAGGTGTAACGCTCGTGGTTGAGGGTGGTTGTGCAGCTTCTTTTTAAGGAGCCCCCAAAGGGTAGAAGTCTGACTTGGCTCCTATGCTTACTGACTTTAGCTGGGCATATTGGTCTGGCCTTCACACCTAGGGTGGCCCTGCCAGGAGAAAATCTCCCGATGTACTTCACCCAGACCGCCCAGTGTCACCCCCCCGCCACGTTGAGGCAGCCAGTAGGACTTGGTGGGATAGTAAAAGGTAAAACTTACTACGCAATAAGCATAGTCTCAGATTTTTCTCAGACTCTCAAATAGTAAAAAATTCAAGTACACAATTTTTATGAAATAATTAATTTCGAAACAAATAAAACAAAAGATGTACTAGTGATAAGATATCCCATTAAAAAAAATTATAGAAACACGCTGAGTACTAAACATGTTTGTGCTCAAAAATGTTATAAAGGGTTCAATATTGATATAAAATGTTTTAGAAATTTTTGTAAACAATGAAATACATGTAAAAATTCAACTCCAAATTATTTTTTGTTCAAATTAAAAAGTATAGATACTAAAATTTACATAGTAAAATGTAAAATATAATCATTTAATTTAAAATATCTTACGAATGTTTTAAAAATTCTTATTTGCTTAGAGTATTTATTTCAGCTTCTCATGATTTCGCAATTTTGCTTTGACAATCAGAATTTCCATGAAAGAAAGATTTTCTGCATTTCAGTACTCTAATATATGCGTGCCGATAAAAAGTTTGTTATTTCTATTTTTAGAAATAAATAACTGTTTTTATAAAATCCTAAAATTCAATTTAAAACACATGCTGCAATACAGGATAAACCTTTTCTTCTTGAAATGGCTTGAAAATAACGATAATGCATCTCTCTCCAAAACTTAACCCTAAATGATAGTAAATCTCACAACCATTAAGAAGTTCTTCATAGATAAACTCTCTATATCATTTTAATTCTAATCTGAACTCATTTACATTTCCAGAATCTTCTCTGTAAGTTAATGGTGATCATTGAGAATAAAACAAGAAATGTTCTTTGTTTAATGTATCTTAACGACAAAATTGAAATTAGAACATTTCCCGTCTAGCTGTGTTTGTTTTACATTTTTTTGCGCAGGAAGGATGAAAAGTAATTAGTTGTGGTTATCTAAATCTTTAACTATTATAATTTGAAATTTAATTGGTTCTTAGGAAGTAATTAACTAGAATGTTGAAATTAAAGCCTTCACATATCCAGCTTAAATCATATTTTTCATTTTTTGAAATTAGGAAGTGATCTATATTGATATGTGTAAGAAAAACAAGGAAGCAGACGTAAATGGAAAATAAGAAGTCATCGTTATAACTAGAATTTAGGAAAAATTATCTATATATTTAAAATAATTTGGTAAAAAATTCTTCACGGTGTCCGCCAGCCTCAACCACCCGACCGATTTTGAGAATTTTTCTTTCAAATGAAAGGTTATGACGTCTAGATATGTCATCATGTGTCGCCTGTCCCCACCCCCATTTTTGAACGAAATAGGAAAAAACACTTCTCCACCATACATTCTCTATATGTTTCTTTCGGTTTCGTTCAAAAATGAGGGTTGGTGGGGGGGAAGACGATCTTTTTTGACTTATTAAATTGGTGAAATCAGTTTAGTTTTTGAGTCTCAAAAACACGGTACTATTTTTGAAATAAATCTCTGTTATTTATGTTTATTTTGCAATATCTCTCGAAAATTAAGGATTCTGGGAGGCAGACGACCCTTGATGACAGATTTAGACTTCATAAGCTTTCATATGAAATAAAAGTTCTCGAAATCCGTTCGGGCAGTTGTGCTCGCTAACTGTCTAAATGTTTTTCCCATAGAGAATGTACGGTGGAGAAATAGTTTTCGATTTCGTTCCAAAATGGGAGGTGGTGGGAAGGCAACCCTTGTTGACATATCTAGACGTCATAAGCTTTCGTATGAAATAAAAATTGTCGAAATCCGTCGAGTGGTTGTTGCTGGCTAACTGTCCAAGGGTTTTTCCCCATAGATAATGTACAGTAGGAAAGAGTTTTTTCGATTTCATTCGAAAATAGGGGGTTTGGGGACAGGCGACCCTTGATAACTTATCTACGCGTCATAAGTTTTCATATAAAATAAAAATTGTCGAAATAGGTTAGGTAGTTGGGGCTGGGGAATTTCTACGAGGGTTGCCCTCGACAATGAACAGAGGAGAAGTTTTTTTTCCTATTTAGTTCGAAAATGGATGGTAGGGAGGAGACTACTATTACTGGAGAGAGACGACTATTGATGACATATCTAGACGTCATAACCTTTCAAATGAAAAAAATGTCGAAATCGGTCTGTTGGTTGGAGCTGGCGAACTGTCTGAGGGTTATACCATATTATTTTAAATATCCCAATAGTTCCATCACAATGGCCTGTCAAAAAAATTGTAAAATTTTATCTATTGTAGGTGATGGAAACTGTTTAGTTATGGCGATTTCATTCTGTATTTATGGATCTGAAGACTTTTATGCTGAAATTCGTGAAAAATTTATACAAATCATTACAACTAGATGAGGTTTCTTGAAAGATTTTACAATTTTAAAGGAATCTGTTATCGACAAAGAATATGAAATCTACTATGGTTTTATGATGTGTCTGTTCCACTGATCTTCATGCAGCATTTAAAACTGAAAAAAGTAGTAGCTTAGAGAATCGAAGCAGCGAGTTGGCGGGGGAAGTGTTAAGCAAAGTGAGTGCTGGCCGCGAACCCGCCCTGAGGGCGGCGACAGCTGCTAGCCATAACTAGAAACTAGAAGTTAATTTAATTTGTTTAGATGAACATTCAGCTTTATACCAATACGAATAAAATGTCGGAATGTATTTCGTGATTTTGAATAATATTTAGATGACGAGGACGACACTTGAACCGGAAACCCGCTTTCAAGACTTTTACACCACACCAGAGGGAGGACGTTTTGACCCTGGACAGATTTACCGCGCAAAATAGCTGTGTGCACAGAAAATCTTCTATTTAATATTGGTGGCAAGGTCATAATCTATTCTGATCATAAATAGTTCATTTTTTTATTTTTTGAAATACCATCGTAGCCGTCATTTATGAAGGATACAAAAAGTAAAAATGTATGTTTGATATTTTAGGATTGTACAAACTGTATCTCCTGCAACTACAAGGTGACTTTACCGGTATATGAGTCCTGGCTATCAAACTGTTCAAGGAAATGGAATGAAACTGTGGATGCAAGTATTTTAAGATGTGCTGAAGAACGACGTGAAAAATAACAGTTCAAGTCTCTACATGTAAAAGGTTTCAGGGATCAAGTGGCAACATCTTTTTGGGGGGATGTGATCTTCATAATCAGAAACCATAAATAGTGTTCAAACGATACAAGCAACACGAAAAACTCCGAATAAGAAATAGGTGAAAATAATCCATAAGGATTGAGAAGTGATCGAAAAGCAAAGCATTTTATTTTGCTCCATAAATATTCCACGCTCCTACAAATCATCATCGTGCTTGAATACAGGCTCCCAATGTTTGTGTGCGTACTTTAAAAGGGAAAGATTAGCTCGATGTCGAAGAGAAACCAGAGCATAATTGCGTGCATATTGCAAAGAAATTGGTAAATAGTTTCGGTATAATAATACATGATGTAAAAAAAGCACGCTTAGTTGTTGATAAATAATTTAAAAATAATGTAAAGATTCATTATACAAAAACTCACATTTTTAAAAGGTAAATAAAATAATAAATCAAATATAATAAATATCAACTTCACTTTTCAGTATGAAATCCGGCTTGTTGCTTTGCAATTATGAATTTTTTTTTTGTTTGTGAATCATTTGGAAATATTGTATAGCAACGGATTCGGAAACCCTTCGCGCTTTTGCGCATGCGTCGGGCTGAATTATTTTCTTCAAAATAGGGTGAAAGTTGAGAATGTAAGGGTGATGCTTACATTTTACTGAGCATGATGTAGCAAAGAACTCCGGAAATACGCTCATATGACTCATTGCCTGACACCCCCTTCCGTTTTAAAATCGTCCGAAAGTGGTAGTCTCGGAATCCGTGGTCAGACTATACCAAGGAGAAAATTCAGATTCTTTTATACTAATATTTTTTTGTCCAAATTCTTGCATGGATTGGCATTTAAAGGAAAAGGGCGTTTAGTATGACGTGATACTTTTTTTACTGTCTCGCTCCATTCATCATTTAGGGTGAATGATGAGGGTTCCGGTTCCTAAAAACAGGAAGGAAGTGCATTTCGAAACTGGAGTTATTCAAAAATTAAAAAGGAACTTGTAGAAAACATAAATTATTCATATAAATGTTTGTTGGAATTTTGCTTCCTGATGAACGAGATGGTAACCCGAAGCGCTTAAATAAAATGTCAAAAGTAAGACTTTTTGTTTTCTCAGAGATAAAACAGACAATTTAATAAATGTGGACTAGATTGAGAAAATAAATGGCTTTAAATATTCAATTTCTTGGAGAAAATAACGGATGTATCTGGGGTGGAAGCTTCAAATATTCTTAAATTATTGTCGAACATTTGCTTTGCGCTTCTCTTTTTTAGTTTATGACTTCACATCAAGCACTTACATGACAACACATCAAGCACATACACACACCATTTTCCTGCACACATTTCGTTACAAAATCTGCTTACATAATTTCCCTTTGCTTGCCAATTATATTTTTTGCCAGTTACTTTAAAATCACCTTATGTACGGTTTAAAATACTAATCAAAATAACTGATTAACAAGTAGTCACCGATATCCCTCATATTGATATCGAGTCTATCATTATACATTGTCATATCATTACATGATGGTTTGAAACTTTTATGATCACTTTTATAATAACTCAGGTTGCGAAGTATGCTGTACGATATAGGACAGTATTAAGCAACTAGAAAATCACCCGTCATGTACGAAGGGTGCAAATTATCTCTTCATTCGAGAGGTTTCCCGTAAAATTTGTTTGTGTTTAAATAGATATACATGCGAGAGAAATGTTTAACATTGATTGAAAAAAATAAAATAAGCATATGTTTTTGACAGGAAATATTTTTTATTTATATATTATTTACATATTTCTTTATTCAAAAAACCTCTTGGTAAACAATATTCCGTATAGAGTATTTTTCGCTGTTTAACAATTTTCTTTGTTCTTCAGATGTCTGTGTAAATTTTAACGTTGCCAAAAAATATTATCAAATTATATCATCGCGATTGCAATAAATAATGAGATGCATCGTGGCGTCCAAACTGTATCACGCGCATGATATACGACTGACGATATTTGCTCCTTTCTATTAAAAAACGGAAATTAATTTCAAATATAGGATTAATATAATTTAAAATTTCTCGGGAACTATCGATCATAGCGATATAAATTTCATATGAATCGATAGCAAATTTTATTTCACTTTTTTAAAGCTATTAAATTTGAAATTAGAATAGCAATTAAGTTTTAAAATTTAAAGTTACCGATATTTAGGTGCTCTAACAATGAAATAATGGCATTTAACGTCTCGCAGTGCTGTGGCACGAATTTTATTGTTGGTGGCATCAGAGCGTTACCGGATCAGTGAGAGACAGATCTGGGCTATTACATTAGTAATACTACGAATATAGCAAGATATGTATGTTTTATGGAGGCTGGTTGCTTATAAAACTAAAAAGTGCCGAATTATCAATAAATATGAATGTTATTGCAACGAAAAGTTTCTGTGAACAAGGCATCAATCACAAAACTTATAAAGAAAATACGAAACTGAAAAGAAATCTGAGCTCCTTATTTCGTTAAATTCAACTTCGAACTACAAAGCCTCAATAGGTTTCCCGGATACGGCGATTTACATAAATTTACTCACTTTCCAATTCGAGTGTTGTTCGCTTTTTCCGAGTAATTCACTCTAAAGGGTCCTTCAGTCAGTAAAGAAAACGGATTAGGTATGTGCTATGCATTTGAGAAGCGTAGTTACAAGAAAAGCATAGCAGACTGTTTCAAATACGTGGATAGGTGCTTCCTGTTTATCGACTTAAAATTCAAGAACAGACGGACCTTCTCATTTTAAAAAGCATTTGTCTCCGTGAATCCAAACCCTTGAAGTAACATTGAACAAATATTCAACTCTTATGGAATGAAAATCTATACCTCAAATTCGAGCGTATTGACAAGACCTCTTTATTCCAAGAACAACTTTCCATTTCTCTATATACGATAGATCTCATTTGAAAATTAATTCTCATTGTCCTACTACAAGCCATAATTTTAATATCATTGCTGTGACAACTCTATTCAGAATTGGAACTTAATGTAGCAATGCAGCATTTCAGATTTGCAGTTTCTCGAAACATTAAGCAGGTTCTCGCTTCTTCTAGAAGTACAGTAATGGTAGTTGTTTACTTCATACTAGCTACAACTCAACTCCGTTTGTAATAATTCAATTTGGTTTTACTGTTCAGTCGTTTGATGTAAATATGCGGTTTCAAAATTTTGTAAATATCTGCAATTAAAGTGTTCTCTCATATTTAATCCTTAGTATTTATTGAACCTTTTAACAGTAGTGTTCTCTGGTGAACAGGCCCATAGCCGTTGACGGGGCCTACCTTCTTAGGAAGGGGTTTGCGCCTTGCCCAACGATGGCTGTTTTGCGCAGACCACAGAGCTCGTATTACTTGCTGTCTGCGGCAGTTCGTTTATTTAGCTTATTCCTGGTTCCAGTGTTGTACCAGAGCGTGTATTTCATTATATTATCATCTGTTATTACCTCCCTGGGGATCCCGAGAGCCAATAGGAGAAACTGCCGGAATAAGTATATTGTTCAGCAACGCATTCGGAAACCCTCCGCGGTTTTGCGCATGCGCCGGGCGGAGTTATTTTCTTTAAAATAGGTGGAAGCAAAGAATGGAAGGGTGGTGTTTACATTTTACTGAGCGTGATCTAACAAAAAACTCCGGATATGCACTCACATGACTCATTGTCTGACATTCATTCGCTTTCCGATGTCAAATCGTCCAAAAGTTGTAGTCTCGGAATCCGTTGCGGAACAATACATGTTCTAGGTTCCCCTGAGGGTGGTACAGAAGCAATGGTGTAAAAGCCCCATCAGCGATGACGGAAAATACTTCCTTTTGACGGCTGGAAGCAGGACCCGCCCGCAATGGGATATATTTTGTGTGGCTTACTTTTCCTGTATTATTGTCTCAGATGATTCTACCATACATGTGCACCGTTTATCCAATAAGGATGGGGTTGGGTGAATGTTCATAAATTATCTGGAGGGTGGTTTTTTTGTTATTTAGTTTTATTTTCAGCAACAAACTATTAACTTCAGCTTTTATCTTAAACTCAGTTTTTCTGTAAAATGCGCTTATATATTTGCAGAAAAACAGAAACGGCAGTAATTTGAAATTGGCCTTCAATTAGAATATGGTGATAATGCATCATGCTAACTCGCTTTATACAGATTCCCTAAACGAGAAAGGAATACCAAATTGACACTGCCCTAAATACTCAAATTTAGAATATTCCGAGCAAGGAAATTTCAAACAACATGCATTGTGGTTACAGAAACTATGGAACAAATGTTAAGCTCATTCTGAATGCAGAAAACATAAACAAGTGCATCAATGCATTTCCGACGTTCGGCAGCATAGATAAGAGATCTGTATGCCAAAAGCGGCTTTCCGTCTTTATTTATGTATCTATTTCGATCCCGGGGCTCACCTTAAAAGGTTTCTCTTCCAGAAATGGAATCTGGGTAGACGACTCACTCCTCCCGCAGCCCATTACGCCCTATTATTTGTATCGAGAGTGACGTGTCGTCTCGATCCTGATGGTTCGCCCTCTTTTACCTAGCTCCTATATCGTTTCAAAATGTAGATTTGAATATAGAACAAAATGTATATGTAGACTTTGTTATAACATTGCTGTCTGAATTGTATTGAAAATACATATGATGGAATGTTTTGCCGATATTTGTTTTTTCTGTTCGATTTTTGATTTCGTACGCCATTTTGACATAACTGTGCTTCTTTTGATATTGAGTGTTTCTATTTATTTTCAATTTGGCTTCTCAGATAATTATAAAATTTATATTTCAGAAAATTTGTATTTCAATAATTCTGTGTGTGTTTGAAATCATGTATTCTATTATAAGATTCCTATTTATTCTCTAATTTGTGAGATCATTTAAAGATTGGATATCTTCCAAACTCTGATGGCTTACGCTATTGAAAAATGATATATACTATTGAAAGTTATTCATTGAATTTTAGTTCATGTTTCTTTTGGAAAACATTCCGTATCAAACTAAAAAATTAAGAAAATAAAAGATCATGAAGTTCTTAGTCATAAATTTTGAGATTTTGGATGTTTCTTTTTCAAGATTTTTTCCACTAATGCAATTGTCATTTAGGTCTGAATTTTCATGATTGTCTATTGATTTAAAATGAAAAAAAGAGATTAAAAAATTATAAAACATTAAATAGAATTTTCTTAAATCAAATTTTTAATTTTAACTACCGCAATTTCTAAACTGATAAAAGGTTATACCGAATTCTGTAAAATGCCTAATTTAGCTGTATTTAGTACTTTTAGTACTTACTTTTTTTTATTTAGTAATATAAATTTATCTTTTATACTTCCCTTGAATGAAAATTTTCTTCCTCATTTTAAAATGCATTTCTTAATATTATTTTCACTTGCATTTATTTTTTTATTATTTATTTTTTGCGATTTTGAAAATATTAAATTTTATCTATATTTTTTATAATTTCGCAAAAATAAATTTACACCTTAAATTACTAGGTAGGTTCTACAAAGAAATGTCTTGAATATCTCTTTTGAATAATTTATGTTTGTTACCATACATAAAAGATAAAATATTTCTTTTAAATTATTAAAAAATATAAAGTATACAAAACGAAAAATTAATTATTGCGATTTTATATGCTGCCTCTTCATAAAATTTTTTATACATGCTCCCTGTTCATAATATTTTTATACCTTCTTCTAGCTCATAATTTTTTGTTTATGTTTCTAACGACTCTTTCAATATAATGCAGAATTCAAATGATATCTTTACATTAAAACATAGAATTCCCACTGTAGAAAGTATTATGTTAGTTAACATTGCGTGATACGATTCAAAACATAGAGAAAGATTCGCCTGAATCTTTATGGCGACGTACAAAAGGATTCGCTGACAAAAAAAAGTTGGTAAAAGAAATATCCCTTCTCCTAAAATACATTTGACAAATGCTTTACATTTCCAGATCTGCTTTAGTAGATTCGAGCCCTCAGAAGCCTTGAATTCGATCTCTTGCAAGGATAGCTCCAAGCGTTTATTTTACAGAAAAACTTTTTGATCTGTTACTTTTCTTATCTATCTTTTCAGTATTTTTTGTTCCTTTTTTTCTGCTCCAAGCGCAAGGATATCTCCAGCATTGGATCGAAACGACAGACGGTGAAGAAAAAAAATGTTTCGCAAGAGTTTGCTTTTATGTTAACATGAATGCAGTCTGAGAGAAACAAGGAAGACAGGAAATATATATCAGGAAACATCAGAGTTGAAAACAAACAGTGTCTGGCATAGAACGTGAATTTGATTTTTTTTTCATTTCATAGATGCATACGACACCTACTTTTCATTTATAATTTCTCTCTTTTAAGCTCATTTCACAGAAATATTTATACGTTACAGCAAAGTACTGTTAAAAGTTATAATAAATATTGAGAGTTTTAACATGTGAGAAAGAAAAAAAGTTGTATTTTCTCTTTTATCATTTGTGAAAGGACATAATTACTTTTTTAAGTTACAAAAATATTTCATTCAATGCAAGAAATGTCAATGATAATGCTTGAAAGTGAAAAATTTACTTTTTAAAATTAACGGTTCATAGGGTAAATAACTGATATATATAAATCATTAAATTAAAAAACCCATTTAAAAATTTCAGCGCTCTAACTTGTCTTCTTGACTAATGAATAGAATTTTTTATATATATTTCCATTTTACTGAATGTTGCCTACCTGATCATGCACATGATTTTAAAGGTTATATTATTTTAAAACATTTTTTTCCCATTTTATATTGTTACAAAGATGTATAATTTCGCTTTCCTGCCTCGCTAATCTTCTAGTTGGAAAGAGAGTTTTACACGGTTAAGCATGGAGTTACAGATAGCGGCGATGCCTGGACCCCTGACCTTTGCGATCATATTGGCGACTTGGAGATAAACTTGGCGACTTAGGCGACAAATTGAAGTTACCCGAAAATGCTATTTCTTTCTCGATATTTCTATTAGAGGGCCGAGATCCAGGTTTTTCCTGAAAATTCTATGTGACGTCACGGCCTATCGGGGAGAGTGTAAAAAGACCGCGCTTGGATCATGGGTATGTGTTGATCGACTGGAACGACTTCGGAGTTTTGTCTGTAAAGCCGGTGAGCTGAGCGCTATTGAAAGTTCTGTTACTCTCATTATTAGGATTTGCTGACTGTCTGTGTTTCTAAATCTGAAAGTGCTGTTACTGTTACTACTAGTGAATTGTTGTCTGTTTGCGTTGTTAATCTGTGTAAAATATATATCGTTCCTGTTACCTGTGCTACGTGTTTTCCTGCATATTTGAAAACCTTCATTCTCCATTATCCTGCGTGTTGGACTGTTTATACCATACACTCACAGAGCGATTTTTGTAACAAAATATTTCTTTAATACGAAACTATAATAATATTTAAATTAATATAACAAAAAATAATATTTAAATTGATATAAAATTTTTTAGGTGGCTTTAGGCGTCCTTGCATCAATAACACTACTGGGCTACAGCTCAATTAGCCCATTGGATAAAATGCCCTGAATGTGTAATGTATATTAAAATTAGCTTGCCTAGTTATGTATATTAACAATTTCTTCACGTTTAAAGAATACTGTGAATATTTTCAAGTATAACCCGTAAACTAGCTATCTATTTGAGTCTATTCAGGCTAGAATCCTCACACTACAATATAATACATGATGAATTGTAAATTTCAAGCAGAGCAATTCAGTTAATGAAATGAAATAGATGGTCCAATTCTCGAGGTAAGGTCTAAGAATTCCTTCAACAAATCGTTCCCTCGTAGCCATTCAGTCTTCCACTCTGTGTTGTTTTCAACAGTAATTCTAATGAAAATCCTAAAATTCTACTGGCCGTGTTAATATCATTGTTGGATAACACATTTTATGACGCAGAATCCTGTTTTCATGGTCTTAACGCCAACTGTCCAAATAAAATGAAAATTTACTCAGAATACATTCTAATGGTACAAGTAAACAGAGGAATGGACACTTTATAACTGATGTAATGTTTAATAATTTTCTCTTTTATAACTGTATAAATATATTTCTATCTTAAAATTAAAAGCAGCCTCGAAAGTAGCCACTACGACACAAGGTATCTGACTCATGAAGCGCAGAAACTATGTATCGTTTTTTTTCTGACTGTGTAAAAAATGATCAAATTTTATGGAGATATTCATCCATGTAAACGATAGAGATGGAATGCTGACGATAAGTCTGACTTTTTTCGATTAATATTCAAAACAGGATAATGATACAAAAACCAGCCCCAGTGGATTCCAAAGTGGTCTACAGTTCCTTCTACAGTCAGTGGTTCCCAGTGGTCTACGCATTCCTTCAACAAATCGTTCCCTCGTAGCCATTCAGTCTTCCACTCTGTTTCGTTTTCAACAGTAATTCTAATGAAAATCCTAAAATTCTACTGGCCGTGTTAAGATCATTGTTGGATAACACATTTTATGACGCAGAATCCTGTTTTCATAATCTTAACGTCAACTGTCCAAATAAAATGAAAGTTTGCTCAGAATACATTCTAATGGTACAAGTAAACAGAGGAATGGACACTTTATAACTGATGTAATGTTTAATAATTTTCTCTTTTATAACTGTATAAATATATTTCTGTCTTAAAATTAAAAAAAAGCCTCGAAAGTGGCCACTACGCCACAACGTATCTGATTCTTGAAGCGCAGAACCTGTCTCATTTTTTTTTCTGTCAGTGTAAAAAATAATTAAATTTTAAAGAGATATTCATCCATGTCAACGACAGAGATGGAATGCTGACGATAAGTCTGACTTTTTTCGATTAATATTCGAAACAGAATAATGATAGAGAAACAAGCCCTAGTGGATTTTAGAAAAAACTCCGTTGAGTAATGACTTTTCATAGAAAATGCTTATAGATACTCAGTCTCAAATGGTTATAAACAAAGATCTTGTAATCAAGCTCTACGAAACAGAGTGTAAAGCAGTGAAATTGAATTATTCTTGTTTTTATTTTTCCATTTCATTCTAAAGATACTAAGTCCTAATGGTAGCTTACATATTGGAAGTTCCCGTTCTATGGTATTTGGCTGCCAGGTATAAACTCATCGAATTAATTTTACACAATTGGCAATTATAGACATGAATATCCCATTCAGAATTCTGCAATTAAACAGTGCTGCTTTTCTCGTTTCAGTAACTAAGGGAAATGTCGAGGTAGACTTATTGGTCAAAGATAATTAAACAAGTTTATTAATTGGGTTTCTGTCATTAACTTTGTAATAACCTTTGGACAAGAGGATGGAACGGTCCAGGGTGTCTTTCACACTGTCGCCTCCGGAAGAGAGCAGACGAGATCCGTGCTCATCGGGAATCATACTAACGTATTCCTTCCGATGAGACGATTATCATAATGGGGCCGAGGAGTTAATTGTAGGGGAGTTGTATAATATACAAGGCTTGAGTTATTTTTCATTTGAATAGGGTACTCGTTTTGTGGATGGTCTGTTTGATTATTTCAGTGTTAGAGATGGTTCAGATAAATCATATGTGTGTTGAAAGCGATATATAGATGTTCACTTCAATGCTTCACATTATTCATAATATTATAAGTGAGTTAATGCTTCATGTCACGAATTTTTTAAATTTATCCTTTAATCACCGATTTTTCGAGCTGGGAAATGAAGTATGGAAATGATGAATTAATCAATAACCAAAAATGGCAAATTTAGTGAAAAGATTCGTTAAATTTTCAGTGCTTTAAATCGATTTCTTTCCACGTTTTGCTTTATTATATAATATTGTTTCGATAAATATAAGCCAAAGAGTGCCAAGACATACTAAACAACCGGAAAATGTTAACTGACTTGAGATGAAAATGTATTATTAGTTGTAGTATTAATTCACTAAGAGTGGTGAAATGAAAGGTGTTTCTGACAGAGCAGTCATCTAGAAAGGAAACTACACCTGAGAAAAGGCATAAATGGGATATACAAAGACTTTAAACAACGGATGGCAGTGTGGATATTTAAGTAATGGTAGTGTTATCGTCAATGTTGTGGGAGAACGTTGACCTAATTGCGAAAGAAAAGTAAGTTGAAACTGAAAACTTTCAATCAGTATTGGTGCGGTTAGCTAACAGATGTTACTTAAATTACTCAGTGGAACCCGCACTTATCACCTTGTGATTTTACTGTATTTGACGTACTGAAGAATGTTTTGTTAGGACAACAACTGTAATGCGACATTAATGTGCAGTAGGACGTTTGGAAATGATTCTTAGAAAATTCCAGGACTTTTACAAGAATACTATTTTCCATTTGGTATCTTGCCTTGCTAAATTTTGACAAAGCACCGTGCTATTAACATTTCTGTTAAAACAAATTAGTGTTTGCGACTTCATTAGTTATTGTTCTCTACAGAATAAGAAGGCTTACAGATTTGTACTTTCTTTTAATAATGACAATTAAATATTATTTCATTAAGCTGACCATTTTCGAAATAAAATATCTTTATACATCGATGCATGAAAACTAAATTTTCTAACTTCTTCTACTATCAAAACAATCTCTGCTCAAAATTTCAATATCAAAATATTTTCAATACCTACAGAGAACATGAAATATTTTCTCCTAAGTAGTTTCATAAGTTTCTTTTATGATCCAAATACCTCTTTTTTCAAAAGGTAAACTAATGAGAATCTCCAAATATAGATCAATAACCACCATCACGGAGTTGACTACAAAATGATCTCCGGTTAGAACCAAGACACTAGTTCTTCCACGGTTTAAATTTTATACTGTCATTTAACATTAATATCTTTTTAACACTACTATAATTGTCTGTAATATAATAATGATGACAGGACAATAATCCTTAAGAATCTGCTCATGCCCTTTCACCCAACTGCTGAAATTTAATCAGGCAATTCTGTAAAAAAAGTTCCCCAGACCCTGGGATAGCTCATCACCAATGGGGTGTTATAACTCTTAAGACACCCTCCGTATGCAAGGTTATTTCTTCACACACAATCTATATTTTTCCGGTGAAGACTTTACACAAGCTTTTTGCTTTCAACATGATAATATTTCCAAGCTGGCATACTTTCTGTAAATAGCATGTGCGTGCGCACAAAATCCAATGTTCTAAGGGCAAACCGTTAGACCTCTAGAGCTCTCAAATTTGGTGCGTAGTTACTTTTTCGGTAGTAGGCTCTCAAAGACTTTTTCAAAATTTTAATTAGATTTTTTCTTAATTTAAATTAATCGATATTTTAACGTTCTTCCTTAATAACTTCGGAGTATATTATTGCACAAAAATTATTTTTACCCCAAATTAAAATTTTCAAAATTCGGCTTTTTGGTGATATGAATTTTTATTTCTGCATCATTTTTCCCCAATTTAAAAATTTTCAAAATTAATTTTAAACAGAATTTGTAAAAATGCTTTTTATTATTGTATTGAAATTCATACCAATTTTATTGTTTCATCAGCTCTTTCTTCTGGTTACTTTTGCCAATGTTAAGAAAAGGATTAAGAATTGCTTTCTTTTGACATTATTTCCAAAGCAGAATTTACAGCTTCGCTTTTATTAACATAAAAATGTTTTTAATTTCACATTCTTTCTGTAAATTTTATGATGTAAATATCGTTGTTAAACGAATGGCTAATGCAATCAAGTCAGAAGAATCAAACCTAAAGCCTCATCATGCTGCGAAGTTCCAGACCAGAGGTTAGAAATTTAAGAATTTTTTTTGCAAATTCTGGTTTGACTGTTCCGTAAAGAAAATTATTTTCTGTAAATATGAAGTCTACTGGGCCCTTTTGGCTATGTTTTATCTTATTACTCAAGAAATAAATCAGCAAGTGTAAGCGAGTTGTTATACCCCATATATCTGTTGTTCCATCCCCTATCATTAAGCCGATGCAGGCTCCATTACTTGGTTGAAAAGCAAGATAATAAAAGGATGTTTTCATCTGGATAGATCTTCTGATTAGCACCCACGAATTCAACATTCATCCACTACAGCACCTGAACGTTTTCTTAACAAATAGAATATAAGTTATATTTCTTAAATATGAATACCTAAAATATTATTCTTTTCCTTTCTTTTGTTCAAAGCATAATTTATGTATACACGGAAGGCAATTTAAATTCGAAACAAATCAAACAGACACAGAGAAAATACCTTTATATCTCTTCTGTATTTATGATTGATAAATTATTCACGTTTTCTCAGTACTTTAAACGCTTTATTGTATAATGCTTAAAGCAAACATGCGATTTGCGTCTTTCAGGCCGAACATAATCCTAATTAGTGTATATGTAACGGCTATAGCAGGAATGAAAGGTAAACCTACTTTTAACCGGTTAAAGTGGGGATTACCAAGCCTTTGCGGCTAAAGCCAGAAGATTTCCCAGCACTTCCACCTTTAACCGACTAGGATTGGTTAGACCCATATTTAGCCGGTTAAAGGGTGAATCTTCGGGCTTTAGCCGCAAAGCCTTGGTAATCCCCTCTTTAACCGGTTAAACCGGCCTTGCCTTTCATTCTTTCTTCAGCCGAACCTAAGTTTAACCGATTAAAGTGAGGATTAACAATCCTTTGCGGCTAAAGTTCGAAGATTTCCCAAACTTCCACCTTTAACAGACATGATTGGTTAAACCCAGTTTTAGCTGGCTAAAGGTGGAAGCGTTGTGAAATCTTCGGGCTTTAGCCGCAAAGGATTGATAATCCCCACTTTAACCGGTTAAACCTAGGTTTACCTTTCATTTTTGGTTTAACCGTAACATCTACAATGAATAGTTAATTTGTACCAGAATAATTCAAATAATTAAGTCATTTACTTGGTCTTAGCTCCTCTCGTGGGAAGTGACACAACCCTTTGACAAATTGCTCTCTCTGAGGACACTCAGTATTTCATTCTATTTTAAACAGTTATTCTATTGTAAATCTTGAAAATTGTATGAGCCATTTTGAAGTTATTGATAGACATCTCTTTTCCATAATAAAGTGGCATCCTCTTTCATTGTGTTCTTAACCAACTCCTTTCATATGAAAGGTAAGGCTACTTAAAATGTCTCCTATTGGTATGAGGAAACTGTGGATGGGAAGTAACACATTTACAAATATTTTAACTGAATAAAGCCTTTAAAGCAGATGTGTAGCATTTGGGAAATTAATATTGAAATAGATACGTGGAAGGCTGCTATAAATTATTATGTTTAATTTTCTTTAAAGTATCAGACCCTTTCTTACGCTATAGTTTAATATCATGAACGTGTTTTAAATATTTACTTTTTCTCTATTTTAACGTATCTTTTGTTGTTGATGTGGGTTGGTTGCTCAGAAGTTGTCATTGTCCATGAAAACAATAGAATTATTTTTATTAATCTAAAAATATTAGAAAATTAAAACATAACAGACAGGATCAAATTCGTAAATATATGTGGAGAATAGAACACTTCAGATGGTTTTCCTTATTTTTCTCCATTTAAAACTTCTTCTGTCAACGTATTCCTGTTTGTAGTGACTGTAGAAACCGATCGTATGTGAACCACTTGATTTTAAAATGGAACTTCTGCAGACTCGGCCGAAATGACATTTTTTTGCGTTTTAACGTAGGACTACGTTCCTCCCATTGGGGTCTCGGGAAGGAATTTGATTCACACACCAAAAAGACACAAAAAACGTTGTATGGGAGATCCTCTATATCTCGGTAACTACATATATTAAAAAGATAACTAATGTCTTATTTTAGAGACAAAGGGTTACAACAAAAGTTACAGAAAAAAATTATTTGAAAATAGGAATTGTAGTTCAACAACTACTGAGTCGTAAAGTTGGGCAAAAGTACGCATGAATTGGTGACGTCACGCGCATGAGGTGCGCTCGCACATTTGGATGAGAATTGAGAGCAACTTCGAGAAACAAAAGAGAATCGCGAGTAACAAAGAGAATCCGAGAAGCTTCGAGAAACAAAAGAATAGAGATTAACAAAGAGAAAACGAGAAACTTCGAGGAACAAAAGAGTCACAGGAGTAAAGTAGTCCTACGCCTTTAACATCAGCGGCTGTTTGAAAAAGACAGCCTCAAGTCATTTTTTTTTATTCCGTGAAGGTAGTTTAGTGTAAAAACTGAAATGCTGCCATTCACAGTCATGTTGTAGTAAAGCATCAAAGTTTCCGTATGATGTTAAAAGGTGACTTCTGTGTAGAAGATCCCTTTTAACATCATAGCAGATGGCCATTATAGATATTACAGGAAAAATTGCTTGAGCGGTGACTTTTATGGAGAAACATGCCAAACGAACAAAAATTAATGTTTAGAATTTTTGAAAAATAATTAAATCTTTTCGTTATTTAAAGTACACTAGCTGTAACTCGCATGGATATTAATGGGATCAGGGAACATAAATTTCGTTTGAGAAACATAGAAATAAATTTAAGATTTCTCACTGAACCTATGACGATCAAGAAAACGATTACGACAAGCAAAAATGTATAATATTGGAAAAGCTATAAATTGCATTCCAGAAAAACACCATCCCTTTTGGCAAGAGATCCAAACCTACCTGAATAAAAAACGAATAACTTTAAAATTTTATTGGATTCTTTCAAATTTAAGTTTACTTGCAAATAAATAATTTTAATTTTATTTGAGTTTCCATGATATTCCTGGCTTTTAATTATTTTTTCCTGGATTTTTTCCCCTTATAAATATGAGTTTTACCTAAAAACGAATAGCTTTTAAATTTATTTTATTTTAAGTCTTTACATTTAAATTTACTCACAAATAAATAAATTTTGAATTTTAGTTAAGTTCTGAAACGTTCATATTGTTTGATTTTAAAACGGGACTTCTGCAAAATTTAAGTTTGAATTTTTGCAAAAATTATTAATTGTAATATTTTTTGTTTGTTGTCAATAGGTTCATTTCTTACTGTCAAACATATTAGAAATATCTGGGACTCTAATTTCGATGCTGTTTAGAGCCCATTAAATTTTTTTCTTCTCCAGTAAAATTTTTAAAATGTCAGAAGTCCCCTTTTAAAATCAATCGATTCATTTATTTTGCACGATCAGCAATTTTAGAGGAACATATTTCATCCATTATAATTAAACAGTACTGCTTCCTCATTTCATTAACTCCAACAAATGTCGCGGTCGTGTTATTGGTCGGACATAATTAAACAAGTTTCATTAGTTGCGTTTCGTCATTACAGTATTCGCCATACAATAACCGTTGGCAAGATAGGGAAGTGCCATAAAATACTTAAGGGTGATTTTCGCATTGTCGCCTTAGGAAAAGAGCAGACGAGAAAGCTGAGTCGTCGGGGATCATCCTAACATGTTATAATGGAGACGAAGGGATAATTGTCGGGTTGGTGTGTAATAACCAGGATTTGAGTAATCGCTTGTTTGAACGGGGCTCGTATTTACAAATGGGTTGCTTTAATTATTTCGGTTTTGGTGAGAATGGTTTAAATAACGCATATGCATGAAAGCGAATATGTTTGCATGCTTGCATATTTTTTACTTTCCCTCTATGAATAATTATTCGCTACAGAATGAAATGTTTCATATATCGTTATCACTAATTATACGTGAATCGCGAAATTGGGTGCAAGATTCTATTAATTGATCTTATGTTATTTTTTTATTTGTTGCATGATGTTTGTCGATATGTATTATATGAGTTTTTCTTTAGCTTGGATATATATTCAGTTCCAGTATTATAAAGATTAAAATATGTTAAATGTATAAATAAGTAAGACAACTTTTTTTTTAAAAAATGGAATGATATGTTTCGGACAGCTTCATAAGCAATATTTGAGAACATTTTAAGGGGAATTGTAAATAACTTGTACAAAAAAATTTTGATTTTAGCTATGTTGAAATCTATTCGAAAAGGTAAAAAATTTAACTTTTCTTTTTTTAAAATAAAATTTTAAATGTGTGTACCATATCCAAATGATACCCAATAAGAAATGTGAAAATTCTTTTCACCTAAAACTTTCATAAGAATGAGGTATTCAAGTAAATTTATTTATTTTTATTTCCAGTTTTTTAAAATTTGCCTATTTTGAACAACACAATATCATAACTATATCTTGTTCCAGTAAATTCCTGTTTCACTAATTTTTAATTTTCACTTTTCTTCAATTCGTTCAGAAAAAAATGAATGGATTAATAGATTTAATTCAAAGGGAGAAGGAACTTTTGGAAAAGAAATTTTTTGCATATCTAATTAAGACAAGTTAAAGATTTCTGCCAAAATAGAGCATTTGAGAAAAAAACTAAGAAGAAAAGTCATACATCTTAGCATCTTAAAAAAAATCCTAATATTACTGTGAGTTTCTCTTTTATTTACAATGCAAAATTAAAATAGTTTGTTCATTCAAAATAATACTATATCTGAGAGATTAGACGTGGTATAGTAAGGGAGAAAATGTGATCAACATTTTTAAGAGGCATTAATAATTGAAAAGCATTTGTTTAAATTATTCCAACATGTTATAATTATTATTTGCTTAACCTAAAACAGTTCAAATGTACTATCCTCTTATTTGATAAAAAAGTTCTTCCGTTTCTCTGGTCACAAAGTCGGATGGAATCAAATGGAAATGCAGAAAAAACTCGATTGGTTAACTCTATTTACAGTGACTGGTTTATACAAATAAAGTGTGTGCATGTCATCAAATTTATTTCCAGATATCTATTTCTCTTATTTAAAGGGAAAATGTTGTATACTGCTGTGTGAGTTATGAAGAATCGCATTGTTTTAAAACTTGTTGAAATTTTATGACTGTTGCCACCATAGTGTTGTTTTAAAGTAATATCAAAGCTATTAAAATACACTAATGATATCGAGAGATCATGATTTTTTTTTCCAATTTCCTTCTAAGTTTGTTTACGCACGCAAAATTTATCTCTAATTTTGCAGTAATAAAGTTTGCTGAATGTACTGATAGACAAATATTCGGTTTCGGTTTCTAAAGAATAGTCGAATTCATACTAATCCAACCTATTAACTATATTTATCTGATTTTTCTAAGACAAATCCTGATGATAAACGTTTCTCGAGTGACAAGAGTCGCCGTAAGCGCCTATAATTCTGTATGATTCCGTGAAAAGTCTACTCAGGCTGATTTATTAAGGGTCTTACAGGAGCAGGCTTTAGACACTCGAGCAACTTTTGTTCCAAGTCGTAAGTCGCAGCTGTCTTCGTAGATTAGCTGAAGGGGATCCCCATAATTTTCTGGCAAGTTTGGTTTACGGCCAAACGTCGATTGTTCCCTCCATAACATAATAATACACAGAGCAAGGTTCTCGATAAGAAAATTCTGAAGATAATCATATTAGCACAAGATATTGTACGATATCCTCACAATGTTATTCGATATTCTGAATACTGCGCAATATCGTGATTATATCGTAGTAGTATTGTACAGCATCTTGTGCTAATAGGGAATGCGTTGTTTGGAGCTGATGAACGGAATAGGAAACTGCCAGTCTTTCGTTGCTCCTTTCAATAAACTGTTTGGCAGGTAAATTAGCAATGGCTCGGGAGTACGTAGCGAATAGGCTGAGATTTGAAATGTACCCGTAAAAAATGTTTACATAACTTATGATAGAATATTAAAAAAATACATAGTTATTTAAAGGGTATGTGCAGTGTGCACATAATACACTAATTGTTGAGACGATTTGTACTTCTAACTACTTTATAATCTTATTACTGGACTGGAGAGTGAAAACCTCAGAAAACCTTCCCCGAGGCATTTCGAAAAGATATTTCTCACTGGCTCAAATCGAATCAAAATTACTCTGGTTATTGTGTTTACAAGATAACATGAGACAGATTGCTGATTCTATCACTCTAGCGGTTCACTGATTGAATACAGAGTATGCATCGTTTAGTGATTTGTGCTTGTCTAGTCGTGGTCTATCACCTCCATAAGTAACTATCACGAGTTTTGAAACACCCTCTATATATCAAGTATTTTAAAATGGGTCAATGCTTTTCTTTAAGTTATTGCAAGAAATGTGTAAAACACTGTTCAAAATATTAAAGTTTTCTGTATACTTTGGACAGAACTCTGTACCAAAAGAAATGTTTCCGATACAACTGTTGTTCAGTTGTGATTTTTAGGCCTTTTTTCTTTTACAATTGTATGGCCTGCTCTCAAGAAATATTATAAATAAAATGCTGTAATACGATTGGAGTAAATAAAAATAAGACTGGTGTTATTTTTTGATTCCTTTTAATATACATCCAGTTATTATATATATATATATTAATTAGATGTATACATTGATGATTTTATGCATGATATTAATATCTTAAGATCTTATGGATAAAAAATGAGAGGATAAACTTCACATCTACCGTAAATAATTCTTATTTCAAGCATCAAGAATTTTAATTTTTGCTACTTCCCAATGAGAAAGGATTATTTAACTTTAATCTCTTAAATAGATAATACCGAAAGGTCACGAGACCAATTAATTCCAAAAACAATAAAACCTCATAAATCTTTATCGTGAGAAAACAATTACCAAAAAAGTCATTCAATTAATTCACAAATGAACAGACTCAAATTAGTTTGAAAAGCAAAGACAAAGCCATTTTTTATTTTAATAACAATTAAAGGAGAGAACGCAGTATAGCGGCTGAATGAATATCTTTTCTTTCCCACTCGTAGTCTTAAAAACATTTCTCGACGACAAAAAAAGAGACTATTGAAAATCGTTTTTATTGTTTCATAAAAAATTTAATGTGAAGATTCTTTGTTTGAATTTTTAAAATGAACATGCTAAATAGTGCAGGATAAAGTCTCACATCAACACTTTTACGCGAACGTTTATTTTTTGTATTTTTAGAAATTTTTGGAGGGATGACACACAATAGCACGATGCTTTTTAGACTTTTACTTTCCCGTACACGATATATAGAAATTGAAAGTATTGTAATCGACTTAATAAAATACGACCCTGAAATGTTGGTGAATCCCCACGTTTTAGACTTTCTTAAGTCAGAAAATACATTTATGAAACGAAACAGGACAAAAAAAAACCTAAAGAGAATTATCAAACGAAAAAACTATTAAATATTATTGTAATTTCAGCACGTGAAATGTCACTTCAACAAAAAACAAATGAAATACGCATTCGAGAAATACGTATCTTGAAACATATTATCTTAATATATCAGGTATTAATTGACATTTTAAAATACTTGCTGTTAAATAATGAATATAGTTTTATTAAACGAAATATATGTGAGAATGTTAGAATGTTTGCAAAATTTGCAAACTGTTTATGTTTTATATAAAGCATATTATAGCATATACATGAAGAGAATTAAGCAAATTTTTAAAAAATTGGTTTTCTTTAATAAATATAATTTAATAGAAGTTTCAAAGGAATAACACAGTTCTTGCATGAACTGTTGGCGAAAAATTTACGAATCTATTTTGAACTCCTATACAAAGTCTGTATTCATTTTATGGCGTGTCTTAATAATTCCATTAAGAATTTATTTCCTTAACACTCATAGATATTACACAGACCTAAAAGTTTCTTTATAGGTAGTGCTATTTTATCAGATAGAAATAATCGCATGAAAAATAATCACTAGCTTTATAATACTAAAATTCAATTAAAAGTTCAGTTGCAAAATATGATCGATATTCTTTCTTGCAGTACCATGCGCTTGATAACAAAGAATTTCTTAATTAACCATAATGAAATTGGTTAAATAATGGTTAAATATAAAAAAATTGCAAAATATTCTATAAATTACCTACTGTCAACAATTATAATTTTATTCTGAACACAGAGTGATAATATAATGTGCCATTGTTAAATTTTATTTTTCCTATGAAATAAATATTTACAATCACTTTAAAATGATTGAAAATGTGTCTTATTTGTATAAATCAAATTCGTACGTTCAAATGGGTTATTTTTAAGTTCTTTTTATGCATAAATTGACATAAATGTCAAAGGGATAACAGAGTATTTGCTTAAATCTTTAACCGTAATTCACCATATCTGTCCCGAAAACAGGGATAGTATCAGAAAAATTGCTGATTCATTTTATCTCGAATATTTAAAAAATTCCTAGAAGAACGAATCACAAATTATTCGTAAATACTGTCGTGAAATGAAACTTTCCTTTTCACTTATTAAATTTTTACGCCATAATTTCTATCAGCTACTTTATCAGACAGCATTAATCACATAAAATCTTATCAATTGTTTTATTTTCGTAAAATACATTTGATAAACAAATTTCAAAATAGAATCGACTTTTTTCTCAGAATATCTTTAATCTTAATGTTTGTGAGATTCTCTTCCGCAAGTTAACCCTAAATGATAATGAAACTCATTATCATTCCCAAATATTCCATAGTTTACCTCTTTTTGTCATATATAATTCTAAACTAAACTCATTAGAACATTTCCTCAGTAACCTCTTTCAGATAATGGGTGCCATTGAGAATAATATATCCACCAAGAAATGGCTTTTGTTTAATGTCTCGTGACAGACAGAGTTCATAACTGGGTATTCTGTTTTCATCTATGTTTGATTTACAATAAATTTTTCGTGCATTAGAGAAAATAAGTAATATAATGTGGAAATTTAATCTTTAACTAGCATAATATGAAAAATAACTATTATTGTAGAACATTGATTATCTCTTAACCGATCCGGTGCGAGGGGAAGGAAATGCACTTTTCATTTTTTAATAAAGTCCACAATTTTCCCGAAAAATATCTCAAAGTTGTATTGCAGCCAATTTTCACTATTCGAAGCCGTGTGTGATTTCGTTATTTGGTTTTGATTTTTTATAACTCAAAGAGTTATTTAGAGAAAAATTAAGAACACATTTCCTTTCCTAATCGCCTGAATAGCGATGCGAGCAAATACTTGCATTTTTATGATAACATTTTACTGTATATGTATTGAAAAGTTTCGTGCTGTTGAGCTGGGTAAAATACCTTTATGAGAGACCCTTAAACATTTGTTGAGAAAATGCTATATAGAAGTCAAAAACAGTAACATTAGCAAATCCTCTTGCTACGGCTGTTTCAATTAAACCATGTGTGAAGTTTGATAACAAATAAAAGCCTTTGTTAAAGTGTTAGTATTTGGTAATACTTTTCATAAATTCCAATAAACGATTTGAAAAACTTTGTCGAAAGATAAGAAGTCATGATTTGAAACTAAGTCTCTGCTAACCGGTTTTTCTATTACCCAAGGTGCTTATAATCCCAATGAGCTTGAATAACTTTTGGAAAATAGACAACCAAAATATAGCAAGTAAAGGTATAAATATGCTTTTCAATTTTTTCTTAAGCTGAACGGCGTGTTGGATTTAGGACGCATAAGGAAAATTAAGAAAAGTGCACAATATCGCATATATTGATTTTTGTAAATTTATACCACTTTTATAATTATTATAGGAATTAGTTGTTCAATTTCACAAAACATCTTATATGATTTAGAAGCACATTCGTGTCTTGCTCCAATCAATTTACACACTTGCTTCGAAATAATAAGAAAATATCAATGGATATTAATGAATAGAAACTCAATAATATAATGGATCAGGTTTTCTGATATAATAACGTAATATATGCGATTAACATTTGCAAGGTATGTTAGATTCCATTATTGTAAACAAGTTTAATTTACTTTTAAAAATTACAGTTTCATTAAAAGCGTTAGCATTATTTTCCTAAATTATTTCAATTGAATTTTGCCATTATACATTTTAATTTGTTTTGATTGATTAAAACTTTCGCTATACATTTTTACACTGCCATAATTTTTCATGAAAAACAATCAGAAATATTACAAACCAGCTTGACTAAATGACATATTAACTTGATTCAATGGCGACTTCGTATCTACAGAAGAATCACCTGGATTCTTACATATTTAAAGTTTCATTCAAGTCGACAAGCTTTCCGACAGCAATACTTGATTTCTCTTTTCTTTAAAAAAACACATAAAAGCTTATACACGATATAAACGTTTTGAAATAAATTACATTTTCCGTAGTTATTTAATGTTCTTTGAAGCTTTTAATATTTTTAAAAAAATGTAGTTTCTGAAATTATGAAGATATGGCACCATCATATATTAAATAAGCAATTTATCTTGTTCATTAACTATCAGAGCATCACTATTTAAATATAAAACTTATGAAGTCAAGTACCTCCCAAATAACTGTTATTTAAATAATAATGGTTTATTTAAAAAAACTGTTGTTAATGATCACTATACAAAAAATAGTAACACAAGTATTTATATAACAAATGACACTTCACTATAAAATCTAGTTCTTTGTTTTGCAATTGAGAAGTATGTTATGATTGAGATCAATTCAAAATTAATATAATAAACACAATTTTTAGAAACACACTTTTGTTAGTTTACTAAAAAAATAATTTTAATTATTATTATTTTTACTTTATAAACTTCAATTTATAATTCATTATTGCAAATACAATGGAATCGTGAAATACATTTTTCTCAAATGCGCTACTAAGTGGCGTCACTTCGACGGAATAAAGAAATTTTTAATAGTGATCTCTTAACTGATAAACAAATGAAAACATTAAAATATTACATTGACATAGAGAACACGTGGTGCACAAA
>BGPR01006130.1:0-16432 GCA_013235015.1 Araneus ventricosus | reverse complement strand
ACGTAAAAGAAAAAAATTGTATTTTGTTTTAATAATTTCGATATAAGAAATTAGGCTTGTTGGAGATAAATAAACAGAAGTATTGAATTATCTACGTGTTTTATACTTTTATTTATTGTTAATTGTGAATGCTGGTAAGCAGTTTCAGTGAGATAATTATGAAAAAATTACGTAACGTGAGAATATGCTTAATTTCCTGACGTCTAAAGATGAGCATAAATTAGCTCAAAATACTTATTTAACTTAACACTGCTACGTGGTTCGTATCATATTTGACATTTTTCGATTAATTTGCAAAAACTTAAAAATTACTTTGTTTACTACATTTTTTTATATGAAGAATATAAAAATTTTATAAAAATAAAAAAAATATTAAACAATTAAAATTTAAGCTCGAAAACATTTTATAATTATTTTTCCTGCATTCTTTACATTAATTTATATAGATTTACTCAACTTTATTTATTTATTTATTTGCCAACGCCGAGAAAGCCTACCCAGAGGGGATAAGACACTGATCAACTTTAATTTCAAAATTAAAAATCGTGCAATGAACGGTTAAACTTTGAGGGTTTATTTTTAGTTTAAGATATAGTAACGCCGTTTGAAGCTATGCCATGTATGTGTAGTATACGGACATCCATCTGAATCATGTCTATGTGACAGCGAAGATTCCTAAGAAGACATACCCCTCTCCTAAATTAAATGCCGCGTCAACGATATTGCGTTTGACCCTTGACGGCAGATCAACCATAAAATTTGGAGTTCTAAGTCACGAACGGCGGTAAGTCACAGTGAAGTAAATTAGAAGTTATTTAAATATAGGTAACGTAAAGTTATTTCCATTCCAGTTTAAATTCCATGATAGCAAACACAAACTGGGTATATAAAACTCTTTTTGTTTGCATGTAAAAAGCATAGATACATTTTACCGTGAAATTAACATTTCATATTTTTAGATAAAGAGTTGCAATTGAAAATGAAATCGACTACAAAATTGAATATTACAAAATTTCCATATCTCGGTTGCCTTTAAACTTTTATCAATCCCAGAAAAACCATGCTATTCCAACAAAATCCTTATCATAACTATGCTCAAGGTGACCGCTGGCCGAGAAGAAAAGGACTGAATCCATAAGGCAAACCAAACTACTAAAGAAGACAGTCTCCATTTGTCAATGGAGCACCTCCGGAGCTGTCTCCATCCATCTTGGTCATTGCACAAAATACCTACTCCCGGCGCAGTGGATGTTTACGACTTACCTTCACAATGACGGGTGGGAGAAAAAAATGGACACTGGCCGTTTTTATTTATCCTTCTCTCTTTTAGAATGGTTCTTCGCTGACGGATGGCCTGGGTAAAAAAGACGAATCGTCTGTTTAATGGAAGAAGGATCGAGGGGGATTTCCGCCGCTTGTGCTAATGATAGGTTCTTTTGTTAAACCGTTCTCTTTCGGTGGAGGACCATCGTCTTTCTAGAATATTGTAGATGTTCTCTCATTCTGTTGTTTTAGGTGGAAATGAATTGTGCTCGAAAAAACGCGATTTTAAAAAATTTAAAATAGTTTTAACAACACTAGTTAAACATTAAATAGCTAAAAAGCAAATTTTTATTTTAACTATTTTCCACTTTTTAGTCTCTAATTTGTAATTCATTATCATAAATATTATGAAATCTTGAAAAAAAATTTTGCTCTACTTACCAATTGCTGCCATTAGTGCGGAATGTAAAATTTAAATCATTTTGCCGATTGACTGGTAAATTCTGAAAGTATAATTTGAGTATATTGCCAGTGAGAACACATGGTGCACAAAAGTACAAAACTTTAGTACACTAGGAAGTGAAAGAAAATATTGCATCTTCATATACATGAAACAAATCAAACTAAATTAAAGTGTATTAAACGATTGTTTTTGTTTTGAATTCAAATTCTATCTTCGATATAGTATATGTATGTAATTCAAAGGCTTGCAGATTATGAGGATATCAGGTTTGGTATTGCTTGATGATTTATTCAGGCCTTCAAACCGAAAAATAAGGTGGATTCTGTTGCTTTAATAATTTAGAATATAAGCCAGATTGGAAACATAACACATTTTGCAATCTTTTCATATATTCCAACAAATTTTTAATGATTTTTTAACTACAGCATAAAACTCGGTGCGATAGAATGATGGTAGAATTATAAATGAATAACCAGAGGAACAAATATTTTCAACGCAACAGTAAAATGCTATTTTATACTTCTACACATGTGAGTTATCTCAAGTTGTTCTTCTGGTAAATTGAATTGAAATAAATGTTTTCAATTGTGCAGATTTATTGTGAATGATAGTCTTCCTCATCATTGATATCCACCAAACAATAAATCATTAGAATTGACATTTTAAAATACTGCGCAGTTCTCAGTTGTTAAATAATGAATAGTTTCATTAAACGAAATATATGCGAGAATGTTAGAATGTTTGCAAAATTTGCAAACTGTTTATGCTTTATATATGAAGAGAATTATGCAAATTTTAAAAAATTGGTTTTCTTTAATAAATATAATTTAATAGAAGTTTCAAAGGAATAACACAGTTCTTGCATGAACTGTTTGAAAAAAATTTCAAATCTATTTTGAACTCCTATACAAAGTATGTTTTCATTTTATGGTGAGTCTTAATAATTCCATTAAGAATTTATTTCCTTAACACTCATAGATATTACACAGACCTAAAAGTTTCTTTACAGGTAGTGCTATTTTATCAGATAGAAATAATCGCATGAAAAAATATCACTAGCTTTATAATACTAAAATTCAATTAAAAGTTCAGTTGCAAAATATGGTCGATGTTCTTTCTTGCAGTACCATGCGCTTGATAACAAAGAATTTCTTAATTAACCATAGATGAAAATGAAATTGGTTAAATATTGGTTAAATATAAAAAAATTACAAAATATTCTATAAATTATCTACTGTCAAAAATTATAATTTTATTCTGAACACAGAGTGAACTATATAATGTTCCATTGTTAAATGTTATTTTTCCTATGAAATGAATATTTACAATCACTTTAAAATTATTGAAAATGTGTCTTATTTGTATAAATCAAATTCGTACGTGGAAACGGGTTTAGTTAATATAGTTTTAAGTTCAATAATAGTTTTAAGTTTTTTTTATGCATAAATTGACATAAATGTCATAGGGATAACAGAGTATTTGCATAAATCATTAACCATAATCCACCATATCTGTCCCGAAAACATGGATAATATCAGAAAAATTGCTGATTCATTTTATCTCGGATATTTTAAAAATTCCTAGAAGAAAGAATCACAAATTATTCGTAAATACTGTCCAGAAATGAAACTTTCCTTTTCACTCATTAAATTTTTACGCCATAATTTCTATCAGCTATTTTATCAGAGAGCGGTAATCACATAAAATCATATCAATTGTTTTATTTTCGTAAAATACATTTGATAAACAAATTTCAAAATAGAATCGACTTTTTTTCTCAGAATATCTTTAATCTTAATGTTTGTGAGATTCTCTTCCGCAAGTTAACCCTAAATGATAATGAAACTCATTATCATTCCGAAATATTCCATAGTTTACCTCTTTTTGTCATATATAATTCTAAACTAAACTCATTAGAACATTTCCTCAGTAACCTCTCTCAGATAATGGGTGCCATTGAGCATAATATATCAACCAATAAATGGCTTTTGTTTAATGTCTCCTGAAGACAGAGTTCATAACTGGGTATTCTGTTTTCATCTATGTTTGATTTACAATATTTTTTTCGTGCATTATAGAGAAAATAAGTAATATAATGTGGAAATTTAATCTTTAACTAGCATAATATGAAAAATAACTATTATTATAGAACATTGATTATCTGCGACTCTATTAGTCGAGGTATCTCTCAACCGATCCGGTGCGAGGGGAAGGAAATGCACTTTTCATTTTTTAATAAAGTCAACAATTTTCCGAAAATTGTCTCAAAGTTGTATTGCAGCCAATTTTCACTATTCGAAGCCGTGTGCGATTTCGTTATTTGGTTTTGATTTTTTATAACTCAAAGAGTTATTTAGAGAAAAAAATAAAAACACATTTCCATTCCTAATCGCCTGAATAGCGATGTGAGCAAATTCTTGCATTTTTATGATAACATTTTACTGTATATGCATTGAAAAGTTTCGTGCTGTTGAGCTGGGTAAAATACCTTTATGAGAGACCCTTAAACATTTATTGCGAAAATGCTAAATAGAAGTGAAAGTCAGCAACATTAGCAAATCCTCTTGCTACAACTGTTTCAATTAAACCATGTGTGAAGTTTGATAACAAATAAAAGCCTTTTTTAAAGTGTTAGTATTTGGTAATACTTGGGGACTTATTTTCATAAATTCAAATAAAAGATTTGAAAAATTTTGTCGAAAGAGAAGAAGTCATGATTTGAAACTAAGACTCTGCTAACCGGTTTTTCTATTACCCAAGGTGCTTATAATCCCAATGAGAATGAATAACTTTTGGAAAATAGACAACCAAAATATAGCAAGTAAAGGTATAATATATGCTCTTCAATTATTTCTTAAGCTGAACGGCGTGTTGGATTTATTACGCATAAGGAAAATTAAGAAAAGTGCTTAATATCGCATATATTGATTTTTGTAAATTTATACCACTTTTATAATTATTCTAGGAATTAGTTGTTCAATTTCACAAAACATCTTATATAATTTAGAAGCACACTCGTGTCTTGCTCCAATTAATTTACACTTGCTTCGAAATAATAAGAAAATATCAATGGATAGAAACTCAACAATATAATGGAACAGATTTGCTGATATTATAACGTAATATATACGATTAACATTCGCAAGGTATGTTAGATTCACTTACTGTAAACAAGTTTAATTTTCTTTTCAAAATTACAGTTTCATTAAAAGCGTTAGCATTATTTTCCTAAATTATTGTGATTGAATCTTGTCATTATACTTTTTAATTTGTTTTGATTGGTTAAAACTTTCGCTATACATTTTAACACTGCCACAATTTTTCATGAAAAACAATCATAAATATTACAAAATAGCTTGACTAAATGACATATTAACGTGATTCAATAGCGACTCCGTATCTACAGAAGAATCACCTGGATTCTTACATATTTAAAATTTCATTCAAGTCCAAAAGCTTTCCGACAGCAATACTTGTTTCTTCTTTTCTTTAAAACACACATAAAAGCTTATACACGATAAAAACGTTTTGAAATAAATTGCTTTTTCCGTAGTTATTTAATGTTCTTTGAAGCTAATATTTTTAAAAAAATGAAGTTTCTGAAATTCTGAAGATATGGCATCATCGTATAATAAATAAGCAATTTATCTCGTTCATTAACATCACAGCATCACTATTTAAATATAAAACTTATGAAGTCAAGTACCTCCCAAATAACTGTTATTTAAATAATAATGGTTTATTTAAAAAAACTTTTTAAAGGGACCTCTCAATGTACTTAACAGAAACAGGGATCGGATTTTTGATATCTACATTAGTTTCAGAGAAAAAAAATTTTGTTCAAAATTTTGTGAAAATTTTTGGAAAATGTCAGAATTTTTCACTTTGTACATTTAAAAAAAAATTTCTAATCAAAATTTTTACAAATCCATCCCTAATTCTATTAAGTATGCATTTGTGAGTGAACAGAAAAAATTTCAAGTAATTAGAATAAAAAGAGATCGACTTTTTTCATTTTGTAGCAGACACAATTTTGGAAAAAAGCAAACTGAGAAAAACAGCTTTAAAGTTTTAAAAATAATAAAATTGTAATAAAAACAACTTAGATCAAGCTAGTTTTTTTTCAGAGCAATAACCTGACATTTGCGAGTCCTAAATTATCAATTTTATTAATATTTATTATTACTATAATTATTAATTAGTATCTTCATTTATAGGGATAATTAGAAAAAAAATTTAAAAATGCGAAAAATTTGACTTTTTTCAAATTTTTTAGTCAAAATTTTTAATAAATGATCTGCAGTACTATTTATCAAATATCCATTATAACAGAGAAAAAATTTGAAACCATTTTATTGAAATTTTATTGACAGTGAGAAATTCAAAAAAATGAGAAGCGAAAGCAGTGATGATGATGAAGTTGACGATAAGCTTCATAAATAATAAAGAAGCGAAAGCAGTAAAACAGTAAACAAACAAAGATTAAACGGCTACGGTTTGAAACAACTAACTTACTTTGCTTTTATGGAAAAAATTAAGTGGCTTTGCAACTTACACATGAAATATGCATGATTTAAACATTTGAAGTGGGCGTGGCACGTGATGAAATGTTAGACAAAATAACTTCATATCTCACAAAATATTTGTCTGATTGTTTTGAAACTTTCAGATTATTAAGTCAAAGGTTCAAGGATCATTTTCCACTCAAAATTTGAAAATCGATATTTTCATTGATTTTTCGGAATTCTTAGGGTGCCAAGTTAGGGAGGAGCAGGCTTCAAACATTCCAGCATCTTTTGTTCTAAGTCGTAAGTCGCAGCTGTCTTTGTAGATCAGCTGAAAGTGATCTCCATCAATTTCTGACAAGTTTGGTTTACGGCCAAACGTTGATTGTGCCCTCCATAACATAAAATACACAGAGCAAGATTTGATTTCTGAAGAAAATGCATTGTTTGTAGCTGATGAACGGAATAGGAAACCGCCAGTCTTTCGTTGCTCCTTTCGATAAATTGTTTGGAAGTTAAATTGGCAATTGCTGGAGAGTATGTAGCGAACAGACTGAGATTTGAAATGTACCCGTAAAAAATGTTTACATAACTTATGATAGAACATTAAAAAAATTACATAGTTATTTAAAGGGTATATGCAGTGTGCACATAATACACTAATTGTTGAGACGACTTGCACTTCTAACTACTTTATAATCTTATTACTGGACTGGAAAGTGAAAACTTCAGAAAACCTTCCCCGAGGCATTCCGAAAACATATTGCTCACTGGCTAAAATCGAATCAAAATTACTCTGGTTATTGTGTTTATAAGATAACATGAGACAGATTTCTGATTCTATCACTCTAGCGGTTCACTGTTTGAATACAGAGTATACATCGTTTAGTGATTTTTGCTTGTCTAGTTGTAGTCTATCACCTCCATAAGTAACTATCACGAATTTTGAAACACCCTCTATATATCAAGTATTTTAAAATAGGTCAATGCTTTTCTTTAAGTTATTGCAAGAAATGTGTAAAAAAACTATACACAATATTAACCTTTTCAGTACAGTTTGTACAGAACTCTGTTATAAAAGAAATGTTTCCTATACAAACGTTGCACAGTTGTGATTTTAGGACTTTTTCCCTTCACAATTGTATGGCCTGCTCTCAAGATGCATTATAAATAAAATGCTGTAATACGATTTGAGAAAATAAAAATAAGACTGGTGTTATTTTTTGATTACTTTAAATATATATCTAGTTATTATATATATTAACTAGATGTATATATTGATGATTTTATGCATGATGTTTATATTACTTTCAAACAAATATTACTTCTGAACGAAAAAATGAAAGGACCAATTTCAGATCTGCAGCAAAAATTTCTTATTTCAAGCTTCAAGAATTTTTATTTTTGCTACTTCCCAATGAGAAAGGATTATTTAACTTTAATCTCTTAAATAGATAATACCGAAAGGTCACGAGACCAATTAATTCCAAAAACAATAAAACCTCATAAATCTTTATCGTGAGAAAACAATTACCAAAAAAGTCATTCAATTAATTCACAAATGAACAGACTCAAATTAGTTTGAAAAGCAAAGACAAAGCCATTTATTATTTTAATAACAATTAAAGGAGAGAACGCAGTAAAGCGGCTGAATGAATATCTTTTCTTCCCCACTCGCAGTCTTAAAAAATTTCTCGATGACAAAAAAAGAGACTATTGAAAAGCGTTTTTATTGTTTCTTAAAAAAATTAATGTGAAGATTCTTTGTTTGAATTTTTGAAAGCAACATGCTAAATAGTGCAGGATAAAGTCTCACATCAGCACTTTTACGCGAACGTTTATTTTTTGTATTTTTACAAATTTTTGGAGGGATAACACACAATAGCACGATGCTTTTTAGACTTTTACTTTCCCGTATACGATATATAGGAATTGAAAGTATTGTAATCGTTAATAAATACGACCCTGAAATGTTGGTGAATCCCCACGTTTTAAACTTTCTTAAGTCAGAAAATACATTTATAAAACAAAGCAAGACAAAAAAACCCAAAGAGAATTATAAAACAAAAAAAACCTCTTAAATATCATTATAATTACAGCACGCGAAATGTCTCTTCAACCAAAAACAAATGAAATCCGCATTCGAGAAACACATATCTTGAAAAATATTATCGTAATATATCAGGTTCATTAGCATATCTCCAAACTCCTAAGTACTACGTAAGGCAACTTTTATATTCGCTAAATAATAAATCATTAGAATTGACATTTTAAAATATTGCGTAGTTCTCAGTTGTTAAATAATGAATATTTTCATTAAACGAAATATATGCGATAATGTTAGAATGTTTGCAAAATTTGCAAACTGTTTATGCTTTATATATGAAGAGAAATATGCATATTTTAAAAAAATTGGTTTTCTTTAATAAATATAATTTAATAGAAGTTTCACAAAGGAATAACACAGTTTTTACATGAACTGTTGGCAAAAGATTTACGAATCTATTTTGAATTTCTATACAAAGTATGCATTCATTTTATGGTGAGTCTTAATAATTCCATTAAGAATTTATTTCCTTAACACTCATTGATATTACACAGACCTAAAAGTTTCTTTATAGGTAGTGCTATTTTATCAGATAGAAATAATCGCATGAAAAAAGATCACTAGCTTTATAATACTAAAATTCAATTAAAAGTTCAGTTGCAAAATATGATCGATATTCCTTCTTGCAGTACCATGCGCTTGATAACAAAGAATTTCTTAATTAACCGTAGATGAAAATGAAATTGGTTAAATAATGGTTAAATATAAAAAAAATTGCAAAATATTCTATAAATTACCTACTATCAACAATTATAATTTTATTCTGAAAACAGGGTGAACTATATAATGTTCCATTGTTAAATGTTATTTTTCCTATGAAATAAATATTTACAATCACTTTAAAATGATTGAAAATGTGTCTTATTTGTATAAATCAAATTCGTACGTGGGAACGGGTTATTTTTAAGTTTTTTTATGCATAAATTGACATAAATGTCAAAGGGATAACAGAGTATTTGCATAAATCATTAACCATAATTCACCATATCTGTCCCGAAAACATGGATAATATCAGAAAAATTGCTGATTCATTTTATCTCGGATATTTTAAAAATTCCCAGAAGAAAGAATCAAAAATTATTCGTAAATACTGTCCAGAAATGAAACTTTCCTTTTCACTCATTAAATTGTTACGCCATAATTTCTATCAGCTATTTTATCAGACATCATTAATCACATAAAATCTTATCAATTGTTTTATTTTCGTAAAATACATTTGATAAACAAATTTCAAAATAGAATCGACTTTTTTCTCAGAATATCTTTAATCTTAATGTTTGTGAGATTCTCTTCCGCAAGTTAACCCTAAATGATAATGAAACTCATTATCATTCCGAAATATTCCATAGTTTACCTCTTTTTGTCATATATAATTCCAAACTAAACTCATTACATCATTTTCTCATTCACCTCTTTCAGATAATGGGTGCCATTGAGAATAATATATCCACCAAGAAATGGCTTTTGTTTAATGTCTCCTGAAGACAGAGTTCATAACTGGGTATTCTGTTTTCATCTATGTTTGATTTACAATATTTTTTCCGTGAATTAGAGAAAATAAGTAATATAATGTGGAAATTTAATCTTTAACTAGCATAATTTGAAAAATAACTATTATTATAGAACATTGATTATCTGTGACTCTATTAGTCGAGGTACCTCTTAACCGATCCGGTCCGAGGGAAAGGAATTGCACTTTTCATTTTTTAATAAAGTCCACAATTTTCCCGAAAAATATCTCAAAGTTGTATTGCAGCCAATTTTCACTATTCGAAGGCGTGTGCGATGTCGTTATTTGGTTTTGATTTTTTATAACTCAAAGAGTTATTTAGAGAGAAAAATAAGAAAACATTTCCATTCCTAATCGCCTGAAGAGCGATGTGAGCAAATGCTTGCATTTTTATGATAACATTTTACTGTATATGTATTGAAAAGTTTCTTGCTGTTGAGTTGGGTAAAATACCTTTAAAGAGACCCTTAAACATTTGTTGCGAAAATGCTATATGGAAGTGAAAATCAGTAACATTAGCAAATCCTCTTACTACGGCTGTTTCAATTAAACCATGTGTGAAGTTTGATAACAAATAAAAGCCTCTTTTAAAGTGTTAGTATTTGGTAATACTTGGGGACTTATTTTCATAAATTCAAATAAACGATTTGAAAAACTTTGTCGAAATAGAAGAAGTCATGATTTGAAACCAAGTCTCTACTAACCGGTTTTTCTATTACCCAATGTGCTTATAATCCCAATAAGCTTGAATAACTTTTGGAAAATAGACAACCAAAATATAGCAAGTAAAGGTATAATATATGCTTTTCAATATTTTCTTAAGTTGAACGGCGTGTTGGATTTAGGACGCATAAGGAAAATTAAGAAAAGTGCTTAATATCGCATAAATTGATTTTTATAAATTTATACCACTTTTATAATTATTCTAGTTATTAGTTGTTCAATTAGAAAGTAAAGGTATAATATATGCTCTTCAATTATTTCTTAAGCTGAACGGCGTGTTGGATTTAGGACGCATAAGGAAAATTAAGAAAAGTGCTTAATATCGTATATATTGATTTTTGTAAATTTATACCACTTTTATAATTATTCTAGGTATTAGTTGTTCAATTCCAAAGTAAAGGTTTAATATAAGCTTTTCAATTTTTTCTGTTGAATTTCACAAAACATCTTATATGATTTAGAAGAACACTCGTGTCTTGCTCCAATTAAATCCACACTTGCTTCGAAATAATAAGAAAATTTCAATGGATATTAATGAATAGAAACTCACCAGAGTATAATGGAACAGGTTTTCTGATATTATAACGTAATATATGAGATTAACATTTGCAAGGTATGTTAGATTCCCTTATTGTAAACAAGTTTAATTTACTTTTCAAAATTACAGTTTCATTAAAAGCGTTAGCATTATTTTCCTAAATTATTGTGATTGAATCTTGTCATTATACTTTTTAATTTGTTTTGATTGGTTAAAACTTTCGCAATACATTTTTACACTGTCACAATTTTTCATGAAAAACAATCATAAATATTACAAAACAGCTTGACTAAATGACATATTAACGTGATTCAATAGCGACTTCGTATCTACAGAACAATCACCTGGATTCTTACATATTTAAAGTTTCATTCAAGTCGACAAGCTTTCCGACAGCAATACTTGTTTCTTCTTTTCTTTAAAAAAACACATAAAAGCTTATACACGATAAAAACGTTTTGAAATAAATTACATTTTCCGTAGTTATTTAATGTTCTTTGAAGCTAATATTTTTTAAAAAATGTAGTTTCTGAAATTATGAAGATATGGCACCATCGTATAATAAATAAGCAATTTATCTTGTTCATTAACTATCAGAGCATCACTATTTAAATGTAAAACTTATGAAGTCAAGTACCTTCCAAATAATTGTTATTTAAATAATAATGGTTTATTTAAAAAACTGTTGTTAATGATCACTATACAAAAAATAGTAACACAAATATTTATATAACAAATGACACTTCACTATAAAATCTAGTTCTTTGTTTTGCAATTGAGAAGTATGTTACGCGCGCGCGATTGAGATCAATTCAAAATTAATATATTAAACACAATTTTTAGAAACACACTTTTGTTAATTTACTAAAAAAATAATTTTAATAATTATTATTTTTACTTTATAAACTTCAATTTATAATTCATTATTGCAAATACAATGGAATCGTGAAATACATTTTTTCAAATACGACTCACTTCGATGGAATAAAGAAATTTTTAATAGTGATCTCTTAACTGATAAACAAATGAAAACATTAAAATATTACATTGACATAGAGAACACGTGGTACACAAAATTTCAACCCTCTAGCACATCAGAAGAAATTTAAAATTCAATAACAAAGTTCTGATTTTACAAACATAAAACTTGGCAAGCTAAAAAAAGTTTATCAGTATTAATTAGAATTCACTGATAGAAATATTTCATTGCAGAACTTTTATGAACAAAATATCTGTACTTCAGAGGTAAACTATTTTAAGTAACAATTTAACATTTTACATGACAGCCAAAAGAAGTTCTATATCGCAAAATGTTGTAATGCGCCATTTATTTTTGAGAGGAGAACTTCTGTTCTTTTCAACCTACAGCTACGACACTTTGTCCATAAGAAGATGCGGGTAGGATAATGTAATGTGTGTTAAGATTAAGACGAATTCGAAATAAATATCATAAAAACAATTTTTAAACCACTTTTATTAGCTTAACAAAAATAAGCTTTAATTCATTGTTATTATTTTATTATTATTATTTTTACTTTCTAGTCTTCAGTGTATAATGGATTATTGTAAATACTATGGAATTTTGAAATACATTTTTCTCAAATTCACTACCAAGTGGCCTCTTTCAGTTGGAATGAATTTGTTATATTAATCTATTAACTGATAATCAACTTAAAATACATAAATAGGTTAGTGACATCTAGAACTAAGTGCACATAATTTCAAAACCCTCGCACATCAAGAAGATACATAAAATTCGATTACAAAGTTCCATATTTACAAACGCGAAATAAATTAAGTTAAATAAAAATATATAATTATCAATTAGAATTCACTGATGGAAATTTTCAGTGCGGTGCTCTTAACTGTTAGGAAAATATGTCTGTACTTCAGAAGTAAACTATCTTAAGTTATTATTTAACATTTCACTGGAAAGTCAGAAGAAGTTCCAGGTCGCAACGTATTGCAATGCCCGATTTATTTTTTGAGAGAAGCTATCTTTTGTTCATTTAGACCTGCAGCACAGACACTTTGTCCATCTGAAGATGCGGTTGGGATAATCAAAATATGTAGCGGTTACAATTCACTGCCCTCTCCTTTTTATGGTAGGTGGCGCTATTAGAGCCATCCGGGTTTTTCCCATGATGCCTCTCTCTCTTCTTAACTGTGTACTTGTCTTGCGATGTTGTTCTCTGTCTTGTATCTTTTAATGTACTGTGTCGTGGAACTTAGCCATCTAATAAAAATGGTTCCTGAAATTGAATTGATTCTTAAACAGCGGCATTCCACATAAAAATGAGTCTCGTCCCTTTACAAATACGATAAAAAGAGCAAAATCTTCAAAATTGGACTTAAGATAGTTTACCTAGGAGGTATAGGTATGTCACATCAGAATCATATTAAAACCAAATGCTGGAAGGAAAACAGTTTTCTGAATTCAGTAATTTTTTTCATTTCTTCCTTCCATTCGACGGATAGAATAAGTAAACAGAAAACAGAACGGTTTTACTTTGTTTTCCGGGTACTAAAAAGACAAAGTGCATTCAGGGGTCCGAAAATGGGAAAGGAACTTAGCAAAAGTAAAATTTTATTAACGCAAATCGAATGAGGGCGACATTAATAGCTCATACATTATTCATGACGAAGACGCGTACGGATCTTGTATTCAGGAAAACAAAATGGTTAAACAAAGTGCAGAAATAACAACAGCAAGATGAGGTTTTTTTTGTTTTCTCATTCTTTAAATCCGACTTCTGAATAAATGTTCTTCAGTCTCAGTAAAAAAAAACTAATGAATGTAAGGAAAATTTGATGCATGTCCATAATATTCATTAAGAATAATGTAATTTCTTAGGTCGTTGAAATGTTGTTGGGCGCTTGTATTCCACAATTTTCTGATAATTTATTTTCCTTCTGGAAATTGTATTTATAAATTCCTGCATTCACAAAAATTATTAATATAATAGCCCGGATATGTCTCTCACTGATCCGGTAACGCTCTGACGACACCAACTATAAAATTCGCGGCATAGCACTGCGAGACGTTAAACAGCATTATTTCATTGTCAGAGAACCTAAATTTCAGCAATTTTAATTTTAAAAAGTGTCATTTAATTTCAAATTTAATAGTTCTAAAATAGTGAAATAAAATTTGTTATTGATTGATGTAAAATTTTTCTCTCTATGATCGATAGTTCCAGAGAAATTTTAAATTGTATTAATCATAAATTTCAAATTAATTTCCGTTTTTCAATAGAAATTAGTAAATTACGTCAGTGGCATATCATGCGCGTGATAAAGTTTGGACGCCACGATGCATATGATTATTTATTGCAATCGTGGTGATATAACTCGATAATATTTTTGGCAATGTTTGACAAGCAGAGAAGTGCTTTGTTTTGATTAGACATCTGAAGTACAAGGAAAATTGTTAAACAACGAAAAATACTTCCCGCGGAATGATATTTATCGAGAGCGTTTTTGAATAAAGAAATATGTAAATAATATGTAAATAAAAATATATTTCCTGTCATAAAACATATGTTTATTTTATTTGTTTTCAATAAATGTTAAGCATTTCTGTCACATATATATCTATTCAAACACTTCAAATTTGACTGGAAATCTGTGATTTTCTAGTTTTTTATATAATAGTGTTAAAAAATGTAATGTCGCTTCCCTGTCTTGTTATTCTTATGGAAAGAATAACAAGACAGGTTTAATTATTAGACAGAGAAGTGTTTAATTATTATCTTACAAAGGTTTTATTGGGTTCCGGGGGGTACATAACCATTCCCTCCTGATCTTGGCGACCATTTGGCGACTTGGCGAAAAATTTCTGTCCCATGTTTAATTGAGTTTGGTTAAATTATCATTTCGTAGCCAGAATTCTCAAAGACTGTTCTGCGACAAAACTCGTTATCTTCAAAAGTATTCAAATGGCACGGAAGAAATGTGATCTATCAAATCACTTTTCTCCCTCCAAATTTCCAAAGTACTCCAGAGATACCATTGTTGACATTGGAAGATTTCGTGTTTACCACTTCGATGTACATTATGTACGCTCATTTATGCACCAAAAATCATGGAAGAATTATATGATTTGTAGTCATTTATTATTCTTACTTACAAATATAGGAATACTTCCGAAGTATGCTTGTATTTCTAACTTTACTTTACACTACGACACACCCCTGACTCCAGAGATAAAAATCTCCGGTTTGCAGTTTGGATGAGTGTGCGTAGAACCTATTTTGTACAAAAAAAATGATGTTCACACCCTTTGGATTTTATTACGGACACTTAACTTTTATTAACCTTTTTTTTAATTTTAACATTTCTTTGAGTAATCTGCATTAAAATTAATGATCTCTACATTCTAATAAATTATTTTAAGTTCTTCAGCACTGCCACTTCATTGGCTATGCTTGCACACACACCAACATATATATATATATATATATATATATATATATATATATATATATATTAAATTTATTCTAAGTTTATAATTCTTCATGCTAACAAATAAAGAAAATACACTTTCAAACACAATGACTGCTGGAAAATGTTTTCAAGAATAATTCCATGAATCAATCTAGCATTCCAATATGCACTTCAAATTTAATGATGATATGTTAAGCCTTTTACTGACCAGAAAAAAAACATTAGCTGTAAGTAAAATATCTCCTTTCATGAAATGTATTTGACAAATGTTTTATGTTTAAAGATTTTCTTTTGCGAATTCCAGCCGTCAGATGACTTGAAGTTGATATCGCGCAAAGATAGGTATGACCATTTGTTTTGGAAAGAAAACTTTCTGCTCTATTACTTTTTCATATCTCTCTTTTTACTTTATTTTTTTCGATAGGCAATGCAAAGATATGTTCGGTTCTGAATCGAAACGACAGATTGTTAAAAAAAATTACAAAAAGTTTACTTTTATATTTGGATGGATACAGTCAATGAGAAACAAGAAAATAAAATAAACGTACGTATAAGCAAAACACCGGAGTATTAGTACGCATTGGATTTCAGAAAATGAAATTTTAGACTCAGATTTTTTTTATTTTATGGTTGCGTGTTACTGGCATTTTTTTTGGTGTATGGCTTTTTACCATTTACGGTCGTTACATAAATGCTTGAAAATCGCAGCAAGATGTGTATGTTTCATACTGTAAAATGTTATGACTAATAACGGAGAAAGAACTTGTGTAAACGAAGAAGATTTATATTTATGTTTGATATAGTCAGTATTTGTCTATCTTTTATTAAAGACGTAAAAGAAAAAAATTGTATTTTGTTTTAATAATTTCGATATAAG
>BGPR01006129.1:0-19889 GCA_013235015.1 Araneus ventricosus | reverse complement strand
TTTGAAATAGATTTTTAACATGATAATGTTCATAGGGTTGATACTGTGTATAATTTGTAACATGTGACATGCATGATGCAAAAATGGTTCAAAACGATCTACGGGGCAGACCGTTGAACCTAGAGCACCAACTTTTGCGCGTTGTTTTCTGCAGTAAGTGCTCACTTAGAAAGAGGTTTTCAAAATTTTAAATAGAATTTTATTTAAAAGAATGATCGATACTTTAACGTTTTCCTCAGTAACTTCGGAGCACATTACTGCAAAACAACCGTTTTTACACCACTTTAAAATTTAAAATTAATCCTTTCAGTGACACCAATTTTATTTCCGTGCAATTTTTTTCTCTTATTTTAATTTAATTTTAAAAATATTTTAAATACATTTTCACAACAATAGTTTTCGGTGCTGAGTTTCCACTCACTCGAGTGGGGACAATATTAAATACATATTTTTCGTATGCATGTTATCGTTGCTATATAATCTTTATATTTAAAATAAATGTCAAAACCAGAGGACCGGCACCCCAGCCCCAACCATTGGGCCGATTGCAACAATTTTTATTTCATATGGAAGCTCATGACGTCTAATATGTCATGAAGGGTCGAGTGCCCCCCACCGCCCTCCATTTTCGAGAAAAATCGATTGATTTCGCCACATGCTGTTAATATTACAGGTGACCAGCTGGTCGCCTAAGACGGCTAGTTAAGAATGAATTTTTATAAATAAAGTAAGGATAGACGAATGAAGCCTAAAACATTATATTGTTACGAACCCGCGTGTTTACCGAGAGCTCTAACTTCCACTTCAAAATTATCATTAATTTCCTGCCAAATTGTTTTTGTTTCAGTCTATTTAAACCTTATTTTGCCTTCTAATTTTCATCTTGTTGAGTTTCAACACAGTAACTTAAATGAAAAAACGGACCTGAACTCCTTTTTCCAAATTTTCACACAGCACTAACATCTTGCAGTGTCATTTCGCTAAAATTTTAATCTTATCTATAGCATTATCTTTTCCCTATCATTTAGTTGCTCCCCTCAATTATTTCATATGATTTGTTATCTCAATTTTGAATTATTATATAACTAATTTAATTAAAAAACCAAAATTAATTAGATGTGGAGGTACATTTTGGATGCTTCGCATCGACGCTGTACACCGGAACTAAAACTCCGTTTCATTCAGTTTCGAACTTGAGGTGCGAATCTCAATTTACGGAAGTAATTACTACTATACGGAAGAAATCAATAAAACATTATTTAAAAACAAACATTTATTAGTGTTTTAAATGTGAAGTTTTTTTGAGTAGAAAAGTGATAGTGTCTGCCAAAATGAGTGGTTTTCTTAGTTATATTAACGTCCCTTTTTGAAGCAACACGAAGACTATTTTGGACGGACTTCGTAATTTTGAACCACGGTCAGATGCCGAGGACGACACTGAGCTGGCACTCCTGTCAACAAACTTCCACGCCACACTAACGGGAGGGCGTTTGGCCACTACGTATGATTTATCCTGCATCAGGCCCCATACACGGCGGATCTTCAGTGGAATCGGGTTTCGAGCCCGGAGCCCTCCCGCAAAGCCGAGACCTTTGCCACTATGCCACCGCCGCCTACCAAAATGAATGGATAACAAATAAAGAACGGTAGCGTCTTGAATACAGTGGCGCGTCGGAATGCTTTCAGTACAGACGCTGGGGGGAGAAGGGGAAGTCCACTTATGTTTCTAGATGATACAATTTGGCATTTCTCTTTAAACTAACAATTTGCTGAAATAAAAACTGAATCCTTTCGTAAATTTTTTGCAAAACTTGTTTTTTAGAAAACTACTTTCTCCACTCGTATTTTTAACCGATTTAATTAGGAATCTTTATGCATCGCATTTAGAAACTGCGTTACTAACTTAGTGCTTCACTAACCTGAGAGGTGGTATCAAAAAGTTTTCAGACAAGTTCTGTAGCACGTCAGCATATACGAGAAGAAGCACACAGTCGTAGGGAGCACCAGCATTCATAAGCCTGTGCGCCAAGGGGCATACTGTGTGCATCGGTAACTGTGCATTTCATGCTCTCGTTTGGGATGGCGGTTATTGAGAAAATAACCGGTTTTCGGTCATTCAGGTTTTTTTCACCTCCGGTTTAACCCTCTGATTCCTAAGACCATTGGAATAGAGGGACATCAAAATACGGGAACGTCCGAATTCCTCTTTCAAACATACCCAAAATTCACTTCTCCCCTCAGAAACCGGAATGACATCTGGAACTCTCGAAATTCTAAGAAAACCCCCTATTCCCCAAACCCGTCTGGGCGAGCCATTCTAACGAAGAAAGTGTGCGCTGCGGATGTGAAATCAATCACACTTAACGAAAGGGGATGGAAAATGGATGGAAACTTCACAGTGATATTAGGACATTTCGGACGGCCGCAGGCTTTTGCTTGTAAAGACGTTTGGGACATTCCCGTATCGATAGAGTTAAACTGGCGTTTATAACCGCTTAAAATAGTTTTCGTTTTTTTTTTATGAAAAACAAACGCCGTTTGTAGAATATTTTTATTAATATTGTTTTTACAGGAAATCAATTCAATGGCCAATATTTATCTGTTCATAAAAACTCTTTCAGTAATCCGCCAAAGATGGGTCGAGGAAGCAGTTGCCGTTGATTGGCCGAAGATATGAAACATAAAGCTTCATAACTTAGTTATAGGCTTGATTTAGTCTACTAGAAACTAAAATCGAGCCTATCTTCTGATCCGGTTTTTTTTACCGGTTATTGGATTTAAAAAATTAACCGGTTATAACCGGGTCAAAAAATAATCGGAAAAAACCGAAATTAAACAAATCCGGTTTTCGGTTAAAACCGGAAAGGATTAAACCTTTTCCCACCCCTAGATCACATAAATAAAGAGCGAAGGTGAACTTTTGAGTCTAGAACTTTTGAGTCTAGTTGAACTCTTGAATCCGTCTAGTTACCAGTCGGTACTTCAAAAACTGAAATTTGTATCTGTTGATTTTTAATTTTTTAATCTTACTCTTTCTCCTTTCATACAGAGCATGTGTGGTTCTTCCTTGAAAATATATAGGAAAAATTACGTTGAAAAAATACATCCCATAGTTTTTGATAATAAATACACATTATTGCAATAAAACTTTGATTAACCGTCAGTTTTTTTATCCGTCATCGTCTAAAAAGTAAAGTAACGTAGATTTATAGTATTACATTACATTAATATTCTTATATTAAAGTTTATATTGATTGCTTTCTAAAATTAAATAAACACGCACGTATTATTCATTTTCAAAGGATTTTATTCTCATTTTCGCTCCAAGCCAGCAGTGAAACTACGTTACTGTAAATTTATTTATATGAAGGTTGTTATTCAGTCCGATGGCTAATATTTTTATTTCAATCTTATTAGCGTTTTTATGTTTGTGTTTGGTTTTCCCTTTTCTTTTAAAATAATGCTTATTAGATGGTACTGATCTCCTTTTTTGTTGGAAAATTTCGGACTAAGAGAAGCTATTTTTGGCGTAATGCAAACTCCTTACAGAAAAATTTCCAAAATATTTTGGATCCATTTCGAATTTAGTCTTTAGCCCTCGACAAAATGGACTAGAATGGATTCCTTGTTTGTTTACTTCGATTCTCTCAGAGCATTTTTCTTAGTTTTTTGCTTTCTTTGAATGATTTTTATTTCCACGTTACTTTAAATATGTATTAACACCATTGGATATGGGAATTTTTTCATTTAAAACTCACGCATAAACGAAAAAAAATTTATGGCATAAATAGGGCAAAGCGAGGTAAAACCGGGTACCTAAGGTTCGAAGGCCTGCTAGAGCTGAAATATTCGATAGAGAGCTTGTCAAATGTTATTAAAATATTCAATGTTTATCGGAGTAGAATATATCTTTCCAGAAAATTCAGTTTCATTACTTTTTAGTCAATGATTTTTTTCATTTAAAAAAAATCAAACTACCCGGGTACACAGGTTAACGTTATGGGAAATTAGGAAAACTTGATTGTCAGTGGAAAAGTTGCAATCGTTTTTATTTCATACGACAATTTAAGAATATTAGTCACAAAATTCGCAGCAGCAGTTTTCAGTCAGTCTTCAGCAGTTGTCTTCTTCCTCTGCGCCACTACAGGTTTTGTGGGCACAGATAAGACAATTTTTCCTTCTCAAAAATTTGTAAATTAACCATTCTTCTTTATTTAAATTAGAAAATACATCATTAAAATATAAACAATCAACGTCTGCTATGCTTTTATCGTCTTCAGCGGAAGAATCATCAATGCTCACTGTCCCGATCTTTCCCCACTTGGAGTACTCGGTTTTACCCCGGGTGCAGAGGTTATAGAAAACAAAATAGAATAGCGCAATTATTGGAGTAAATATTTATTGTTTGATAGGGTATAAATCCTTAGTAAACGTATAATAAGCTGGACTAAATATAACTTTTATAACTGTAATAATTTTTAAGTAAGAGCAGTTTAAAATCAAACGAACATTAGAGAGTTGACGTCTTAAAATAAATAAACCTTCACATAAGCAATGAATTTAACAGCTGCAAAGCTCCACTATGACTCCTCTTTTTCATTGACTAGTAGAGTATAATTCAGTATCTGTCCGCTAAAAAGAAGAACTAATATTGCAGGAATAAAGGGTACCCTGTTTTAAACCCACTCTCCCCAACACAATTTTTTGGTTCAATTTTAAATTAAAGAAAAGTAATGAGAAGGAGTAATATTTAAATCTCATGCATTTATTTTAAAGGAATTATTTTAAATTCAAAATTCCACCACTTTAACATTGTTTTAAAACTCATTTTTTATATTAGTAAAAAAATATGTGGATAGGGCTGAAAAAACTTTACGAAACAGATTTTTTAGAATCGAAGGAAAAAGAATTTTCATGTTATCTCATTTCTAACATTTTTATGCACTGTCTTTATAAAACTTTCTCTGTTCTCAACCAGATAATATAAAAACTGGGACCAAATATAATTAAGTTTCAGATTTCACTCTTCGTTTTCAAGCAAAGTTTTTTTCAGCTCGATATCAAAAATAAATCAATTTGGAGAATGAGCTTTTAGCTGAAGTGTCGTCCTCGTCATCTGATCTACCGCCACCCTGAGGCCCCGTTACTTATGACTACTAGAGTCACCTCATCGGTTTTAAATGGGCCCAATGAGGATAAGCACGAATGACTACTAGAGTCACCTCATCGGTTTTAAATGGGCCCAATGAGGATAAGCACGAATGACTACTAGAGTCACCTCATCGGTTTCAAATGGGCACAAGGTGGAGAAAGCAAGAACACTAGAGCCGACAACCCCACAACCAAATGCCCGAACCCCCTTATTGAAAAACAAAACTTACAAAACAATTTAAAGGGACATACGACTCTTAAACCTCGAAAAAATGATGGAAAACTGTCAAATTCGATACATTTTATTTCTGAAACATTGCAATTCACAAACTCATTTTTCTAGAAAAATATCTGTTCTTTCACTTATAATACTCGCATTTTCAAACCTTCATATTGGTATGTTTTTTTAGAGAGAGTAATAAATATGGACATTATTTGTGCAGAAAAAATGAGATAGTCACCTTGAGCGCATGATTACGGATAAAATATTGGTCTAAACACAATATTTTGGGTATGTAAGTAATCCAAAGGGTCTCTTTAAGAAACTGAACCACAATTTGTTAACATTTAAAATTCATTTCTATTTTATATACCAATTTAAAATAAAAATGTTAAAAATAGTTGAATTTTCAACTTTTCTAACCCTCCAAAAATACCTTCTTTGGATAAATATGTACAAAAATGCGGTTCAATTTTTAGAACATAGCAAAATATATATTCTGTAAAAATTTTATGTAAAAATATTCAATAGTTCTTGATAGCTATCGTGCGCGCAATATCAAAGAACACGTTTTGAGATGTAGCGCTTTAAAGTTATGGCCATATTTAGTGATTTCGTTGAGGAGCTGATACATTTTCCTTCATAACTTTCATAATTATGGGAATTTTTTAACGTAGATTGTTTTAAATTGTTCAGAAAAGACAGGGGAATAAAATACATTTTTTTCCAGAAAATAGAAAAGTTTCGAGGTATATCCCCTCAACAATTTACAATTTCCAGAAATGTACAGAATTGAAAACGAGAAATATCAATAAAAATGAATAATAAAATAAACTTAAACACTATCAAAAGAACAACCTACACATAAAAGCAGTTCAAGCAGTACTATCTGTTCAAGATATTTCACTGTATCAGTCTTATTCAAATCTCACTAGAACAATTAATGGATGCCTCCAGAACCATTAGTTATTGCCATGATGAATCACACTTGAATATTTAGTTATCTGGCCACCACTTCTACGTTAATCTAATTAAACTAAAATCAACCAAAATCAGCACTAAGACGCGCAGTTTACTTTATCTTGATGCGAGCTTTTATCGATACTATTTTTCTTTTGTTGTCTTTCGCAATATGTTACAAAAGATTAATTGGAATTCCTTTTGTAGTAAGCTGTTATGCGCCATTTTATGTTCACAATTCATCGAACTCAATCAAGGTCATTTGGTAATCAGAATAGTGAAGGTGTAATATTTGTAACTTCATTGTTTCGTTTGCATGTGATATAGTATCTTATCAGTCTTCTACAGTTTCGAATAAATACTTAAATAACAACTATGCCAGATCGTAAGGTCTTTCGGATATTGATTTTAGACAAGAGCTTTCTAATTCTAGCTGACTCTAGGAACTTCTTATGCGTTTTCCGACAATGGATTGGAATATGAAGAAATTTATAATTTGTCTTGGGTTTGTCCTTTTCAGCTCTTCTTGTGTTTTCAGTCAAGAGTTTGAGGTTGACCATCCATCCCAAAGCTACAATTTTGTCAAACTGGTTAATAATTACGCTGAACATATTAGTACATCTGAAAGTTTGAAATCAGTTTCAGATGAGGAGAAAGAATTTTTAAGTGGTATCACTGACATTGTTCCGAATGAACTCAAAACAAAGTTGCTTAAGTTATTCTTTCAACTTTCATCAAGCAAGTGTCTCCAGGATTTAATGTATGTGGCTCAAAGCTTGAAAACACGATCCGAATGGTCACTGAAAAGTAAGTAAATAGTCGATTTACAATTTCAGATTTCAGCTTAACCCTAAATGTAACGATGGTTGCCATTTTTTACTTCTTTCAACTAGCGTTAAACAATCAAACAGCTAATTATTAAATTTATTTACTTATATCATTTTTTATTTAAAGTAGAAAGCTTTTTAGTTAAAAAAAATTCCTCGGATAATTAATGGTTTTGAATAAAAGAAGAAATTGTTTAAATCGAACGTTTCAATTCGAATGTTTTTATTAGTTTCTTCAATTTACTATCAACATATTGTTAAAATGTCGTACTTAATTCGCCATTATTTTGGTTAATTCGGAATCAAAACTAACAATTATATAATATGCATTTTTTAAGGCTTTAATTTATTCTAGGGCTTTACGCTAAACGATGTATTCGCACAAAAAAAGCAAAAAATGTTTCTCTTTAAAAAAAATTAAAAATGTAACTGTGTACTGTATATCTCGAAATTTTATTGTGCAATTATGGTATTGAAAATGTTACGTATTGTTTGTTAGTTTAAAATTAATCAGTTATTTATTGTCATTATTAATTTATTAATTTTAAAATCATTACAAATTTTAATTGTAATTATTATCACTTCATTTATTACTTTTAGTTACTGTTCATTTATTAACTATGTATTATATATTAAAATTGTTAAATATTAAAAAAAATAAATTTTAGTGCTGTTTTTAGTTTAAAAGTACTCTTGTTATATATATACCTATTTGTAGAACCAATTTTTCTTCTTAAATTTTTCGGATAAATCGAATTTTTATTCTGGTCCCGACAACTTCCAGTTACACAAGCTCTATTGCAATTAATGTTAGTTAAAAAGGAAGTTCGAAATATCTGTTCAATTTTCAATATTGATTTACTAAATTTTTGTTGTTTTCTTAAATGTCACAATATCGTTTATATGGAAGTAGGGCATGAGAATCAGTTCGTACAAATACAACAGCAGAATCTGACCCAATGCTTCCTTTTCCTTCTACTGTCCTTCTTACATACAAAAAGTGACGTTACCACATCACAAATCTTTGTTTCTGAGCATTACAGGAAAACCTCGGTTAACCGAACTCGGGTTAACCGAAACCTGGGTAATCCGAAATGCCTGTGAAATAGCAAATCCAAAAAGCAAGTACTGTATGCACGGAAATAATCGTGAAGGGGAGACTTTTTTGCAACGATGCCCTCCCTTTTTTCTTTCAGGCGTCCCCAAGAAGGTCAGTGATTAATTTTAGAATTCTAAAATTAATAGTTATTAACAATATTAATTACGATATTGCTAACCTGTGTCTATCAGGCGCATTGCGCCTGTACTCGATTGTGCGAACGTTGCGCCCGACGAAGAGTTCACTTTAAAGCTGGGCATCCACGAGAAAGCTAAGCTATGCCATTTGTTATAAGACCGGTTTTGTTCCCACCGCTTTTAGTCGAAAAATTAGGGAAACATTCACGTATGTTCCAAAGTTTGTTTTGAGACAAGGTTAAAAGTCGCCGAATTCCTGCCACCCTTCTCCTTTTCCCCCACACGGGGGATTTCGAGTTTCATTTCTAGCCTCGACGAGAGATCCCAATCTAGGCAGAACTATTGTTTTCCCGCTAGCCTCGACGCGAGGTCCCAATCTAGGCAGAACTATTGTTTTCCCTCTAGCCTCGACGCGAGGTCCCAATGTAGGCAGAACTATTGTTTTCCCGCTAGTCTCGTAATGAGGTCCCAATCTAGGCAGAACTATTTTTTTCCCGCTAGCTTCGACGCGAAGTCCCAATCTAGGCAGAACTATTGTTTTCCCGGTAGCCTCGACGCGAGGTCATCAAAAGGCCATCCCTCCATTCCAATCAGATTTCAAACTATTCTGAATTCAGACCCTTCCATTCCGCTAAGCTAATTTTCATCGGTTTTTCACCCTGACGAAACGTTTTTCCTTCCCGGGTTCCAAAAATTCCCGATTGGAAGATTGGTGAATGCCCCGCTTAATAAAGAACATAGGTGTATCCTACAAAGAGAGTTTTGAAATCATTTTACACTCAAAATATTTCATAAATACATACTGTAATTAGATACCAGATAGTAATAGAGGTTCATGGCTTAACCGTAAAAATCGTTATCCGAAACGTCTCCCATCCGTTTGGTTAGGTTCACTGGGGTTGTACTGTATTTAACAATCCAACATCAAATGAAGATGAAGCCAGTTGCCTAATTCATGTTCTTGTTATTCATATAAAATGTGGAATTTGAACCGCGAATAGAAATGGAAGAATACAATCTAACATGTCTGGTATAATCTTCCCGGAACTTTGTTTATAAAATATTTACTGAGCAAAATATTAAATACCAATTTTTTATGTCCCTCTACATTCACGAAATCCGGCACCGTATGCCGCTTCTTATCAGCTAAAAATTATAGTTTCCAGCTCAAGCTTTTAAATTATGTATTAAAATATGAATACTAAATTATTAATCCACTATTTTCCATTGTCCTTTTTTGAGGGCGCCTGTGATTTTTTATTTATTTCTATCTAAGGGACTTCTAATTTCGATCGTTGAATTGACTGCTATAAAAGTTAAGAACTCAATAAAAATAATTTTTTCTAATTAGAAACGAAATTATTTCTAATGAAAAAAATTATTGTTAATTATAAAATAATTAATTAATTCTAATTTCAAAAATTTCAAAACGTTGTTTCCTATCATGTTTCATTTATGCTAGTGTATTAATGAAAATTTCTTTTATGTTGTTGTTGAAAGAGGGATATAGCAGAGGGATAGTTTTGGAATATAATAGATCAATTTTGAGCATTTAATCTGGTTTTATTTTTATTATTTTATCATTAATTGTAGCCTACCATTTTATTCATATTTTAATATTTCTTTGGTTGTTTATTTTCCTGCTTGAATAATTAACTTTTTCGACCTCTCCTCTCATAAAAAGTCTTTATAAAAAATTCACTTCTTTGTAAATTACATTTTTTCTCATATTTTTTCGCTTAATTGTGTCATTTACTTAAGTATTTTGATAGTCATGTACCAGTCAAATGAATCTGCTCAAATAAGCCATACTTCAATTTATAGCAATTTAAATTATCATTGGAAATTCATGTGCTACTTAGTAATTTGAATTAAATTAATAATTTTAATTAATAATTTTTATAAAATTGAAGTATTTCAACTTTCTATTGAAAGCGTTTTGTTTGAATTTCCGAATATAAGACAGAATATTAATTTCGTAGTTGTTTATAATATTTATGCATATTACGTACAAAACCTTTCCCTCTAACACAATACGTTTTTATTATTGGAAATTTAAATCTCCTTGACATTTAATCTGGGTAATGAACCCTAAAATATTCACAGCATTTACTGGTATAAGGTGAAATGAAAAAAAATGAAAATGAAACAGAAAACTTCACGAAAAAAGACACTTCACAGACACTTCATGAAAAAAAAACAGAATGAATTTTTTTTATCCTTGACGAATTTTTGTTGATATAGAATGGATACGAATATCTTTCATTCGTTCGCATCCTCTCCATTTAGCTAGGTGTCCATTTTCCCCACAGTAAAAGCAGACGGAGTCTTCAATTTTCTCTGTGATGCTGCATTTCCTGGTTGCGTATTGGTCGTTGCATGCGTATTAAACAGTTTCTTGCTGAGTGAAAACACCCAGAACATTTGCAAAATAGATGCTCGACTTCTCGTTACTTACGATAATTTTCCTCTAGCCTGCAAATATATGTGGGCAAATCCTTATTGAAGCTAACAAAAATAAATTATATCTCAGTTGTGATAAAAGTTTAACATTCGGGTCTCAGATATTTCATTCTTAGATTTCACTGTAACCTTACCTTTATTTTTAAAAAATGTTTTATATATTTATGAATGATTTCTTAATTCATTTTGAAGTGTTGGACTCCTTCGGAAAACCGGAAAGCGGTCTCTTGATAGGGAATTTGAAGTGGATCGGAGAATACGACGAATGTCTCGGTATTAAGGCGCCTCGGGTTGAATACACTTCGATTGGAGGTTTCCGTGGAAGATACTGTACTCTTCAAATACCACTAACTTTGAAAAACATGGTAAGTAACGTCTTTTTCATTATCGCCCACAATCATGCGAAAGTTGTAAACTGCAACTTCCGTGCGGTTTGCAAGTGCCGAACATGTCATGTTAGTTTTACGGTTGCACATATTTTAACTGAGTGTCCTAAATTTAATTCTCATATGGTGTGATTTATTTTAACTCATCGTCTCCTAACATGAAGGAATTGGTGGGAGAATATTCCCATCCATATCTTTTTAAAGGCTATTGGTTTCTATTATTTTATATCATTCTCATTTCCTTTTTTTACATGCTTTTATAAATTCTTATCTGTTTTATACACATGCTACAGTCAACAATTTTTATTAGTCTTAGTTTTATGCAAGTTGGTTTTCCACTGACATTGTTTCCTTTCACACCATATGTTTGGCGCAGTTTGGCCAAATCTGGTTCTTGCGCCATAACACCCGTCACAACCAACCATTCGGGTCGCAATGTCCAGTAACCATAACTAGACAAATACATGGTTGTTCGCCAACTGAGAAGTCCCTAGAGCCGGTTCTATGGCTCCAAACGAAACAAAATTTCGCTAGAATGTAGAAAAAGTGAAACCGAAAAAATTAGTGTGAGGTGGTGCACTGTCTCACATAAAAACTTTATTTTGTAACGACGAAAAATTCTTTCGTTCTGAACTGAATTACGACAGCATTTTTAGTTAAACTAAAAAGCAAAAAAGGGGGAAAAAAACCTCAAGTGAATTAATCAATTTTGCTTCAATAACAATAAAAAAAAATTGCAAAAAAATCTTGCAATTCTTGACGCAGTCCCCAAATATTGATGTTTTTTTCATTATCACTAAGCATACATTTGTAGTACGTACTAGTGTAATTTTGTTTCGTTTGGAGTCATAGCTCTAGGGACTTCTGAATAGGCGAACTACATTTATTATAACCGTGTTTAGTGTAATTTCCCTCAACCGGCATCAACGAGACCTCTTCGATGCCGCACAAGTGATTTTCCCAGATAATTCAATGTATGCTTCTAGATCTTATCTGCTTATGTTTTGTGATGCGATCTGTAGAAACTGCAGAATGCGAAGACTGTTGGTCATGTTGTTCGATCTAACGGCCCCAACTAATTAAGTAATATCGAAAACTATACAGATTATATAAATTAAAACACAAATATGTACTTTTATATTTCAGAGAAACAAAATTAAACATTTGAAAATTAGCATTCTTATTATCAAAAGATAATTAGACATGTCTGATAATAAATAACTTTGAATGTTTTGCCTGCTTACATAATTGTAGTTACATATTCCATTTTATTACATATTATTTTCTATCTCATAAAGATAAATTTCAGTTTTAAATTTGCACTTTTTAAATTGCTGTTATTTTGATATTACCAGTTATTATGATATCAGTTATGAAAGATTTTACTACACATACAAACATTTAGAAATATTTCATATTTGAGCTTATATTTTTAAATTTCTAGTTACATTTAATAGAGCACTCGTGAATTATTGACGCAGCATACGGTTTCCAGCAGTGAGATGACGCAGCATATCCAAATTTGGCTTTTCCGCCAAGAACCCTAATTCTAACAACTGATAATGAGAAGACCACAGTGATGTGCAATTGTTGAAAATGAATTTCTCAACCAAAGAAAAGCACCCTAAATGGAATAATTATTTACTCAAACGGATAGCGCACAATTTATTAGAGTTCTATTTATATTAGAATTCAGTATAGATGAGAAACATGGTGCTCATCCTAGAACACAGTGGCATGTTTGGACTCGAGGTCATTGGTTTAGTCTCCTTGTAGCGTTCAGAAGCAACTGCACATAACAACCTCCTTTTCATTCCGCTAGGAACGCGTGCGTAAATATCTATTTTGCTCGATAAATGCACGTGCATGTGTTCGGGACACGCGATCTTCAGTATTGTATGTTTTGGTGCTCACTATAATTAACAAACAACAACATGCACCAATGACCGATAATTCATCGTGTAATTTCTGTGAGAAGACTTAGCCCAACAATTTTAAACCTTCAGAAGATCAAGTTTGGTTTGATCTGCCCTCATAGATATTTTCTGACGTATTATAACTGAATGAAGGTCATTGGCCCCCATTCGGACGATTTAGACGCTAGTTGTATAGCTGTTGTTATGGGTAACAATTTCTCTTTGAATCAAAGGTAGCATACCGAAGAGATGATAAGTATCAACACAACATTTATTTTTCTGTGCAGCATTTTTTTAAAAATTAAAACGGCATTTAAAAACATTAAGCTACTATTTACGATCCAAAAAATTCTAAAATAGTTCCAGAGTTTGAATTTCATTCTTACGATCTACTGCTTTTCAGTATATCCCGTTATATCCCAACGTCCTAGGACAGTTACATTTCACTTGAACGCAATTCATTGTTTCTTTTTGTTTTATCTAACAAGTCAATGTGTATACCCAAACTCCTAACATGTAGTAATTTTTATTTATGGGTATTTTATTATATTTAGAAATCTTTTAATATGTATCGATAAAAGTTTTATAAAAATTATTTTTTGTTTTTTCGAATATTTTTCTAAAAAAAAAATGAAAAAAATCTTTTTTTTTCATTTTCAGTAAATTTCCTCTAAGTTTTCGGACTTCGCCGTTATCCTAATCTTGATATTTCTGACATTATTTAAATGAAATTTACTGAAATATATGCTCATAATATCGAACAATATTGTACAATATCGTGCAACATGTACCACTAATTAGTCATATTCTGAAATCAAAGTGTCGTCATTTTTGAAATTTTTTGTGTTCGCATTTAATTCATTTTAAACAATATTCGCAATATTTTATAATATTATATAATATCGAACAATATTGTACAATATCGTGCAATATGTTGTGCTTGCTACCCTGGGAATGCAAGGAATCTGAAAGTAATTTGTATTTATGGATATTTTATTATATTTTAGAAATCTTTTAATATATATCTATCAAAAGTTTTATAAAAATTATTTTTTGTTTTTTCGAATATTTTTTTTTAAAAAATAAAAAAAAATCTCTTTTTTCTTCATTTTCAGTAAATTTCATTTAAGTTTTCGGACTTCGCCATTATCTTAATCTTGATATTTCCGAAATAATTTAAATGAAATTTACTGAAATATATGCCTTAAATTAAGCCGGTCGTTACCGGGATATTCATTTCGCGTAATAATATTACCGTTTTTGTAATTTATTTCCAGTCCCTCCCTGTGTCTACGGCTGTCTGCTTGCCAGATTCCTGCAATCCAAACGGAACCATTGCCAGCATCTTCGGTAACATATTCAAGGACTTTAACTTAAAAAGTAAGTATTGGTTACATTATCATACGAAAAAATAAGTCATATTATGGTACAAAACCACTTTTACTCCGCTTTAACTCTCTGATTCCTAAGACCATTGGAATAAAGGGATCTCAAAATACGGGAACATTCGAGCTCCTCTATCAAATATAAGGGAAATTCACTCCCCCCCCCAAAAGCCACAATGATAGCTGACACTGTCCGAATTCTAAGAAAAAACCCCTTTTCCCCAAACACATCTGAGCGAGCCACTCTAACGAAGAAAGGATGCGCCGCGGGTGTGAAATCAATCACATTTAACGAAAGGGGGTAGAAATTTCAGAGTGATATTCCCTGACTTTTCGGACGGCCATCGTCTTTTGTTTGAAGGGACGTATGGACGTTCCTGGATCGATAGAGTTAAAATTAAAAAAAAAAAAAAACTTTTCATTGATATTAATTTCATTTATTCTCTAATTTTTCTTATCTACGAGAGTGTGTTTCACTCTTTCAGCAGAATTGACAATGAAAATTTCGTAGAGGTGGCACAGTTACGTGATCAGGTTTTCTTAAAAATGATTTATTATTAATCCAAATCATAATACTCTTCACTGGAGTAATCAAAACATTAAAATAAGTTTAAAAAATACTTCTCAAATACGAAAAACATTACCAGAACTCATAACCCGATCTCATCATTCTTCCGTTCTCATCTCCAACTGACAAAAACATGACAATATTTATTATTTGCATTCAAAGTATTGCCAACTGCAGATGACTATACGCGCACCGATCAGGTTCGAATCATTTGAGATTATGGTATGGAATTAGAAAAATACCTAGGAACTCTACTAACCTCGGATCCGAAAATAAATTTATTGCTAAATTTTTACAAAATGTCTAACAATTTTTATAGCATTTTTCAAAATTTAATTTAGAAACAATTTTGTAGCAATGTTTTTTTAATATAACCCCGCACAACCAAGAATAACCAATGTGAATATATTAAAACCTCTCGAGCGACTAAGCAAAAATAGATGTTAGATTTTTTTTAGTTTATTGCTAACTAATTAATTAATTAATTAGCCAACTAATTAATTGCTTTAATTTATTTCAAAACACTGGATGTTTTTTAACATAAAGTTTTTAGGATGGTATTCCTATTGTAAACTGCGTGACATATAAATCATTAAGCACGGAAAGCAAGGGCTGATACAATTAAGTCAAACGAAGACAAGTCAGACGAATCAAACCTTAAAGCCAGCCATTCACTTCACAGATAAACTGGATATTTTGGAACGCGAGTAGGAAAAAGCCATCAAAATCTATGGAAATCAGCCAAATGTCTTGTGGTGATTGGAATTCCGTCTGGACTGAAATCGGAACGAAAACGCTGGAGTTTAACGTATCGCTTCAGAGGGACCCTGAAAGAGGCTAGCGAAAAGAACAATGCCTTCCGTAGATTGAAGCCTCGCTTTGAGGATAGTATAAATTAAATTCTGCTGTCTGGTAAAAATAGAAAAGCGATTGACAAGCAGCTGTAGAGAGGGAGAGAAGATCGCTTCCCCCTACCTTCGTTCAGAGTTAGCGTTCTTTTAAATACAAGTGAATGGCGTGCCTGTATTTTTCGATTAAAATGGGTGAAAAAAAGTTTAGGACAAATGGTATGGCTATACTTCAAGTGAATGACTGGCTTAAAACGTTATTATGCAACGTTGTTTTGGACTATAATTCACATCTCTCTTAATTCTTTTAATTATTTATTTAATTTTGTTCCTCAGTGAATAAAATATTTTGAAAATATTTTCATTTAACTTTCGACTTTGGACATTGGACTTCTGATTTACATCGGGAATACAATTCATATTTTATTACGCTCTACAAAAATAAGCATTTTCAAAAGACGAATAGATAATTCTTATCTTTAAATTGTCTAATTTTAGTCTTTATTATGGAATTCTTTAACTGATAACAATTTGATTGTTTGGCCAGTTCCTGGAGTAGCGGTGGGAAGGTCTCTCAGACAGAACTGTTTTTAACTGTAGAGGAACAATAGTTCGTTATTGTGTTTTTATCAATAAAACTTAAAGCAAACTGTTTAATAGCATTTTACTTTGTTGTAAATTTTGCGGACAAAATCATATATATTATTTCTGTTATCAACATCACTTTTTCTCAACTAATACAAAGCCTACATCAGTGAATATATTATAGTACGTATTATCAGTACATAGAGTTTTTTGCAGATTTCTGACAGTACACTTTGATATTAAGCCGGCCACTCACTTGAAGGAAAGCCATGCCATTTGTCCTAAGCCCGTTTTTTTTCACCCATTTTAATCGAAAAATACAGGCACGCCATTCGCTTATATTTAAAAGGACTCTAATTCTGAACGAAGGTAGGGGGAGCGATCTTCTTTCCCTCTCTACAGCTGCTTATCAATCGCTCCTCGATTTTCCCCAGTCAACAGATTTTAACTTATGCTACCCTCAAAGCGAGGCTTCAATCTACGCAAGGCATTGCCCTTTTCGCTATCCTTTTGCAGGGTCCCTCTGAAGCGAGACTTTAAACTCCAGCGTTTTCGCTCCGATTTCAGTCCAGACGGAATTCCAACCACCACAAGCCATTTGATTGATTTTCATAGATTTTTATGGCTTTTTCCTTCTCGCGTTCCAAAATATGCAGTTTGTCTGTGAAGTGAATGGCTGGCTTTAAATGAAAGGCCTAGAAGCGATAAATTTCTGACCTAGCTGGGGTTGCCATAATTGCCAAGCATTGATACGGGACGTTTAAGTTCTAAATGCCCCGTTCAGAATGAAAAAAAGTGGGTAGGTAAATAAAACATGAAAAAAGTGGGTAGGTAATGGTTTATTTTACTCTGATAAAAAAATCAATAAAGTTTAAGTAATCTAATAAAATCAACTCGTAGAATAATAAAAAAAGATGTGAGGTTAATCGTTTTTATCCCAGTCATATTTTAAAGTTGATTTTACGTTCTTAATATTATATCATTTTCTTCTTTGAGATAATTATAAAATTGGGCGCCAGTCATTTTAAAATTACAATGACGCAAAGTTTAGCGAGAAAACAGTACAAAAATAGGACAAATAGTAATACGGGATTGAGTAGTGAAATACGGTGATGGTCCGTATATACGGGACATATGGTAACCCTAGACATAGTACACTCAGTTTTCGATTAAAAAAAAACACGTGTTTACTTAAAATTTGAGCTAAAAAATTAAAACATCATACTTTACTGTGAATCACCAATCTAGCGATAAACGCGCCAAGGGGTATGAACGCGCATCGCCATGTTTAGTTTAGTTTAGTTATATTAACAAAATTATTTGGATAATTACGGAAAAAGAATAAAAATCCCTTTTTTTTAGGATAACTGTTAGTATTAACGAAGTTATTTAAATAAAATATTTTTGTTTTGCTTACGAATTTGAATAAAATTATGTATTTTTGACAATATGAAAAAGTACCTGATGCGACACAAAAATGAAATCTTGCCAACTTTTTTAAAAGGGGGGATCCAATGTAATGTGATAAAATACAGAGTTAAATTTCGAATTATTTTTTGCATTTGAAGGATTTAATGGAGAGATTAACTGTATGAAGGTAAAAAGAAACTATCTTGTCATTCCCCATAGTTGCCCGCGAACAAAAAAAAAATTAATATTAAAATATCATTATTGAATATACGGTTTATGAAATATTCTGTATATAAGGTAATTCGAACTTACACAAATTTGCAGTGCCTTATGCAAAAATTTGTACCGGCACTATAAATTAGAAAAAAAAAATATCAAATGCAATTGCATCCGAGTTGAGTATGATTTACTATACGGCAAATTATCAAAACAGTTTTTCAATCTTATTAATCTACACATTTAATTCAATTAATTGAAATGGATTGAATAGCATTAATGTCTATTTTTTTCTTATCTGTTTATCCGACTAGGAACTCGTATTCATTCATACTTCCAGAAGACTTTGGTTTCAGCTTCCATTAACATCAGAATTTTTTTTAAAACAAAATTTGTGTCTAAATTTCAAAATAATGATTAATGATATTTGTATTAAGCATATGTAAATATTTTTTATTCTAGACTTTACTTCTGATGATTCAATGGATGAAGTATTTGGTAATATGACTCTGTCTTGCAAACCAACTACAAGAAAACTGACTTCAGGGGCCATTACAGTAATGTAAGGCACATTTTTATTTCGTGCATGTTTTTTTTACTTAGTATTTGTCTTTATATTTTAATTAGGCTTTTGAATGCATTTTACTGTAAGTTTTTTTCTTGTTCTGATTCTGTTTTCTCAATGTTAAAATTATATGAATTCTACTAAATATCCTTTCTGTATATATCTTTTTTCCCCCTCTGTCTCTTTTCTTTCTTGTACTGTGCTTGTGGATATTTCACCGAACAACCATTTTTGTGTGATTTTTTAACTTTTGTACATGGAATTCATGCACATTAATAGATGATTACATGATTTACTTATATTTTATATTCTTTGAGCTGTCCTAGTGTTCTGTTTCTGATCATATTTATACCTCCGTAGAAAGTTTTATGTTTATTTATATAAGTATACGTTATAAATCTATTTTATGTAGTTGTATGAAGTTAATCTGATTATGTTTAAACTATACCTTCCATAAATCTTTCATGTTTTCCATTGCTTTTTTTAATATTTGGATTTTATGAAAATTCTTTAAAGATTTTTTGTTCTTTTATATAATTTTCAAACTAAATTATCAAAGCCCCGGGCTATATTCAGTGATAATCTTCATTTAATGAGTGATGGCTCAAAATTATTGATATAACAATTTACAGATATGAGCGCCAAAGCCCTTCCCCCATTTTTGCTCCACATTTATTAATGAAATAAAAAAGATTCCAAAATATCTTTAAATACAATTTTAAAATTTACCAACTGGCATTTGATTGTTGTCGAGTGTTATTGAAATAATACGTAGGTCAGTCAAAAAGTTAGTTACACTCCTTCGCAATAATTTTCGGTGAAACTTAGTGGCAACACTTCAGACATTTATCTGTATCGTGTGACGTAGCGGCTTTCACGCAACAACATTTTAGTTTGTCAGATAATCAGTCGAAACATGTCTCGGCAGCTGCAAGTGGCGTCCAAATTGGAAATACGCGCAGGGATGCGTTTCTTGTGGGCAAAGAGGTGCAACTGCACTGAAATTTATCGGCAGTTGCATGAAGTGTTTGGTGAAAATGCAATCTCACGTCAAACTATCGCTAAGTGGTGCAACATATTTGAGAACAAACGTACAGATATTGACAACGCTGAGCGCGATGGAAGACCATCAACTTCAACATGTTTGAGAACG
>BGPR01006128.1:64182-84072 GCA_013235015.1 Araneus ventricosus | reverse complement strand
CGTTCTCAAACATGTTGAAGTTGATGGTCTTCCATCGCGCTCAGCGTTGTCAATATCTGTACGTTTGTTCTCAAATATGTTGCACCACTTAGCGATAGTTTGACGTGAGATTGCATTTTCACCAAACACTTCATGCAACTGCCGATAAATTTCAGTGCAGTTGCACCTCTTTGCCCACAAGAAACGCATCCCTGCGCGTATTTCCAATTTGGACGCCACTTGCAGCTGCCGAGACATGTTTCGACTGATTATCTGACAAACTAAAATGTTGTTGCGTGAAAGCCGCTACGTCACACGATACAGATAAATGTCTGAAGTGTTGCCACTAAGTTTCACCGAAAATTATTGCGAAGGAGTGTAACTAACTTTTTGACTGACCTACGTATTATTTCAATAACACTCGACAACAATCAAATGCCAGTTGGTAAATTTTAAAATTGTATTTAAAGATATTTTGGAATCTTTTTTATTTCATTAATAAATGTGGAGCAAAAATGGGGGAAGGGCTTTGGCGCTCATATCTGTAAATTGTTATATCAATAATTTTGAGCCATCACTCATTAAATGAAGATTATCACTGAATATAGCCCGGGGCTTTGATAATTTAGTTTGAAAATTATATAAAAGAACAAAAAATCTTTAAAGAATTTTCATAAAATCCAAATATTAAAAAAAGCAATGGAAAACATGAAAGATTTATGGAAGGTATAGTTTAAACATAATCAGATTAACTTCATACAACTACATAAAATAGATTTATAACGTATACTTATATAAATAAACATAAAACTTTCTACGGAGGTATAAATATGATCAGAAACAGAACACTAGGACAGCTCAAAGAATATAAAATATAAGTAAATCATGTAATCATCTATTAATGTGCATGAATTCCATGTACAAAAGTTAAAAAATCACACAAAAATGGTTGTTCGGTGAAATATCCACAAGCACAGTACAAGAAAGAAAAGAGACAGAGGGGGAAAAAAGATATATACAGAAAGGATATTTAGTAGAATTCATATAATTTTAACATTGAGAAAACAGAATCAGAACAAGAAAAAAACTTACAGTAAAATGCATTCAAAAGCCTAATTAAAATATAAAGACAAATACTAAGTAAAAAAAACATGCACGAAATAAAAATGTGCCTTACATTACTGTAATGGCCCCTGAAGTCAGTTTTCTTGTAGTTGGTTTGCAAGACAGAGTCATATTACCAAATACTTCATCCATTGAATCATCAGAAGTAAAGTCTAGAATAAAAAATATTTACATATGCTTAATACAAATATCATTAATCATTATTTTGAAATTTAGACACAAATTTTGTTTTAAAAAAAATTCTGATGTTAATGGAAGCTGAAACCAAAGTCTTCTGGAAGTATGAATGAATACGAGTTCCTAGTCGGATAAACAGATAAGAAAAAAATAGACATTAATGCTATTCAATCCATTTCAATTAATTGAATTAAATGTGTAGATTAATAAGATTGAAAAACTGTTTTGATAATTTGCCGTATAGTAAATCATACTCAACTCGGATGCAATTGCATTTGATATTTTTTTTTTCTAATTTATAGTGCCGGTACAAATTTTTGCATAAGGCACTGCAAATTTGTGTAAGTTCGAATTACCTTATATACAGAATATTTCATAAACCGTATATTCAATAATGATATTTTAATATTAATTTTTTTTTTGTTCGCGGGCAACTATGGGGAATGACAAGATAGTTTCTTTTTACCTTCATACAGTTAATCTCTCCATTAAATCCTTCAAATGCAAAAAATAATTCGAAATTTAACTCTGTATTTTATCACATTACATTGGATCCCCCCTTTTAAAAAAGTTGGCAAGATTTCATTTTTGTGTCGCATCAGGTACTTTTTCATATTGTCAAAAATACATAATTTTATTCAAATTCGTAAGCAAAACAAAAATATTTTATTTAAATAACTTCGTTAATACTAACAGTTATCCTAAAAAAAAGGGATTTTTATTCTTTTTCCGTAATTATCCAAATAATTTTGTTAATATAACTAAACTAAACTAAACATGGCGATGCGCGTTCATACCCCTTGGCGCGTTTATCGCTAGATTGGTGATTCACAGTAAAGTATGATGTTTTAATTTTTTAGCTCAAATTTTAAGTAAACACGTGTTTTTTTTTAATCGAAAACTGAGTGTACTATGTCTAGGGTTACCATATGTCCCGTATATACGGACCATCACCGTATTTCACTACTCAATCCCGTATTACTATTTGTCCTATTTTTGTACTGTTTTCTCGCTAAACTTTGCGTCATTGTAATTTTAAAATGACTGGCGCCCAATTTTATAATTATCTCAAAGAAGAAAATGATATAATATTAAGAACGTAAAATCAACTTTAAAATATGACTGGGATAAAAACGATTAACCTCACATCTTTTTTTATTATTCTACGAGTTGATTTTATTAGATTACTTAAACTTTATTGATTTTTTTATCAGAGTAAAATAAACCATTACCTACCCACTTTTTTCATGTTTTATTTACCTACCCACTTTTTTTCATTCTGAACGGGGCATTTAGAACTTAAACGTCCCGTATCAATGCTTGGCAATTATGGCAACCCCAGCTAGGTCAGAAATTTATCGCTTCTAGGCCTTTCATTTAAAGCCAGCCATTCACTTCACAGACAAACTGCATATTTTGGAACGCGAGAAGGAAAAAGCCATAAAAATCTATGAAAATCAATCAAATGGCTTGTGGTGGTTGGAATCCCGTCTGGACTGAAATCGGAGCGAAAACGCTGGAGTTTAAAGTCTCGCTTCAGAGGGACCCTGCAAAAGGATAGCGAAAAGGGCAATGCCTTGCGTAGATTGAAGCCTCGCTTTGAGGGTAGCATAAGTTAAAATCTGTTGACTGGGGAAAATCGAGGAGCGATTGATAAGCAGCTGTAGAGAGGGAAAGAAGATCGCTCCCCCTACCTTCGTTCAGAATTAGAGTCCTTTTAAATATAAGCGAATGGCGTGCCTGTATTTTTCGATTAAAATGGGTGAAAAAAACGGGCTTAGGACAAATGGCATGTCTATCCTTCAAGTGAATGGCCGACTTAATATCAAAGTGTACTGTGTCAGAAATCTGCAAAAAACTCTATGTACTGATAATACGTACTATAATATATTCACTGATGTAGGCTTTGTATTAGTTGAGAAAAAGTGATGTTGATAACAGAAATAATATATATGATTTTGTCCGCAAAATTTACAACAAAGTAAAATGCTATTAAACAGTTTGCTTTAAGTTTTATTGATAAAAACACAATAACGAACTATTGTTCCTCTACAGTTAAAAACAGTTCTGTCTGAGAGACCTTCCCACCGCTACTCCAGGAACTGGCCAAACAATCAAATTGTTATCAGTTAAAGAATTCCATAATAAAGACTAAAATTAGACAATTTAAAGATAAGAATTATCTATTCGTCTTTTGAAAATGCTTATTTTTGTAGAGCGTAATAAAATATGAATTGTATTCCCGATGTAAATCAGAAGTCCAATGTCCAAAGTCGAAAGTTAAATGAAAATATTTTCAAAATATTTTATTCACTGAGGAACAAAATTAAATAAATAATTAAAAGAATTAAGAGAGATGTGAATTATAGTCCAAAACAACGTTGCATAATAACGTTTTAAGCCAGTCATTCACTTGAAGTATAGCCATACCATTTGTCCTAAACTTTTTTTCACCCATTTTAATCGAAAAATACAGGCACGCCATTCACTTGTATTTAAAAGAACGCTAACTCTGAACGAAGGTAGGGGGAAGCGATCTTCTCTCCCTCTCTACAGCTGCTTGTCAATCGCTTTTCTATTTTTACCAGACAGCAGAATTTAATTTATACTATCCTCAAAGCGAGGCTTCAATCTACGGAAGGCATTGTTCTTTTCGCTAGCCTCTTTCAGGGTCCCTCTGAAGCGATACGTTAAACTCCAGCGTTTTCGTTCCGATTTCAGTCCAGACGGAATTCCAATCACCACAAGACATTTGGCTGATTTCCATAGATTTTGATGGCTTTTTCCTACTCGCGTTCCAAAATATCCAGTTTATCTGTGAAGTGAATGGCTGGCTTTAAGGTTTGATTCGTCTGACTTGTCTTCGTTTGACTTAATTGTATCAGCCCTTGCTTTCCGTGCTTAATGATTTATATGTCACGCAGTTTACAATAGGAATACCATCCTAAAAACTTTATGTTAAAAAACATCCAGTGTTTTGAAATAAATTAAAGCAATTAATTAGTTGGCTAATTAATTAATTAATTAGTTAGCAATAAACTAAAAAAAATCTAACATCTATTTTTGCTTAGTCGCTCGAGAGGTTTTAATATATTCACATTGGTTATTCTTGGTTGTGCGGGGTTATATTAAAAAAACATTGCTACAAAATTGTTTCTAAATTAAATTTTGAAAAATGCTATAAAAATTGTTAGACATTTTGTAAAAATTTAGCAATAAATTTATTTTCGGATCCGAGGTTAGTAGAGTTCCTAGGTATTTTTCTAATTCCATACCATAATCTCAAATGATTCGAACCTGATCGGTGCGCGTATAGTCATCTGCAGTTGGCAATACTTTGAATGCAAATAATAAATATTGTCATGTTTTTGTCAGTTGGAGATGAGAACGGAAGAATGATGAGATCGGGTTATGAGTTCTGGTAATGTTTTTCGTATTTGAGAAGTATTTTTTAAACTTATTTTAATGTTTTGATTACTCCAGTGAAGAGTATTATGATTTGGATTAATAATAAATCATTTTTAAGAAAACCTGATCACGTAACTGTGCCACCTCTACGAAATTTTCATTGTCAATTCTGCTGAAAGAGTGAAACACACTCTCGTAGATAAGAAAAATTAGAGAATAAATGAAATTAATATCAATGAAAAGTTTTTTTTTTTTTTTAATTTTAACTCTATCGATCCAGGAACGTCCATACGTCCCTTCAAACAAAAGACGATGGCCGTCCGAAAAGTCAGGGAATATCACTCTGAAATTTCTACCCCCTTTCGTTAAATGTGATTGATTTCACACCCGCGGCGCATCCTTTCTTCGTTAGAGTGGCTCGCTCAGATGTGTTTGGGGAAAAGGGTTTTTTTCTTAGAATTCGGACAGTGTCAGCTATCATTGTGGCTTTTGGGGGGGGGAGTGAATTTCCCTTATCTTTGATAGAGGATCTCGAATGTTCCCGTATTTTGAGATCCCTTTATTCCAATGGTCTTAGGAATCAGAGAGTTAAAGTGGAGTAAAAGTGGTTTTGTACCATAATATGACTTATTTTTTCGTATGATAATGTAACCAATACTTACTTTTTAAGTTAAAGTCCTTGAATATGTTACCGAAGATGCTGGCAATGGTTCCGTTTGGATTGCAGGAATCTGGCAAGCAGACAGCCGTAGACACAGGGAGGGACTGGAAATAAATTACAAAAACGGTAATATTATTACGCGAAATGAATATCCCGGTAACGACCGGCTTAATTTAAGGCATATATTTCAGTAAATTTCATTTAAATTATTTCGGAAATATCAAGATTAAGATAATGGCGAAGTCCGAAAACTTAAATGAAATTTACTGAAAATGAAGAAAAAAGAGATTTTTTTTTATTTTTTAAAAAAAAATATTCGAAAAAACAAAAAATAATTTTTATAAAACTTTTGATAGATATATATTAAAAGATTTCTAAAATATAATAAAATATCCATAAATACAAATTACTTTCAGATTCCTTGCATTCCCAGGGTAGCAAGCACAACATATTGCACGATATTGTACAATATTGTTCGATATTATATAATATTATAAAATATTGCGAATATTGTTTAAAATGAATTAAATGCGAACACAAAAAATTTCAAAAATGACGACACTTTGATTTCAGAATATGACTAATTAGTGGTACATGTTGCACGATATTGTACAATATTGTTCGATATTATGAGCATATATTTCAGTAAATTTCATTTAAATAATGTCAGAAATATCAAGATTAGGATAACGGCGAAGTCCGAAAACTTAGAGGAAATTTACTGAAAATGAAAAAAAAAGATTTTTTTCATTTTTTTTTTAGAAAAATATTCGAAAAAACAAAAAATAATTTTTATAAAACTTTTATCGATACATATTAAAAGATTTCTAAATATAATAAAATACCCATAAATAAAAATTACTACATGTTAGGAGTTTGGGTATACACATTGACTTGTTAGATAAAACAAAAAGAAACAATGAATTGCGTTCAAGTGAAATGTAACTGTCCTAGGACGTTGGGATATAACGGGATATACTGAAAAGCAGTAGATCGTAAGAATGAAATTCAAACTCTGGAACTATTTTAGAATTTTTTGGATCGTAAATAGTAGCTTAATGTTTTTAAATGCCGTTTTAATTTTTAAAAAAATGCTGCACAGAAAAATAAATGTTGTGTTGATACTTATCATCTCTTCGGTATGCTACCTTTGATTCAAAGAGAAATTGTTACCCATAACAACAGCTATACAACTAGCGTCTAAATCGTCCGAATGGGGGCCAATGACCTTCATTCAGTTATAATACGTCAGAAAATATCTATGAGGGCAGATCAAACCAAACTTGATCTTCTGAAGGTTTAAAATTGTTGGGCTAAGTCTTCTCACAGAAATTACACGATGAATTATCGGTCATTGGTGCATGTTGTTGTTTGTTAATTATAGTGAGCACCAAAACATACAATACTGAAGATCGCGTGTCCCGAACACATGCACGTGCATTTATCGAGCAAAATAGATATTTACGCACGCGTTCCTAGCGGAATGAAAAGGAGGTTGTTATGTGCAGTTGCTTCTGAACGCTACAAGGAGACTAAACCAATGACCTCGAGTCCAAACATGCCACTGTGTTCTAGGATGAGCACCATGTTTCTCATCTATACTGAATTCTAATATAAATAGAACTCTAATAAATTGTGCGCTATCCGTTTGAGTAAATAATTATTCCATTTAGGGTGCTTTTCTTTGGTTGAGAAATTCATTTTCAACAATTGCACATCACTGTGGTCTTCTCATTATCAGTTGTTAGAATTAGGGTTCTTGGCGGAAAAGCCAAATTTGGATATGCTGCGTCATCTCACTGCTGGAAACCGTATGCTGCGTCAATAATTCACGAGTGCTCTATTAAATGTAACTAGAAATTTAAAAATATAAGCTCAAATATGAAATATTTCTAAATGTTTGTATGTGTAGTAAAATCTTTCATAACTGATATCATAATAACTGGTAATATCAAAATAACAGCAATTTAAAAAGTGCAAATTTAAAACTGAAATTTATCTTTATGAGATAGAAAATAATATGTAATAAAATGGAATATGTAACTACAATTATGTAAGCAGGCAAAACATTCAAAGTTATTTATTATCAGACATGTCTAATTATCTTTTGATAATAAGAATGCTAATTTTCAAATGTTTAATTTTGTTTCTCTGAAATATAAAAGTACATATTTGTGTTTTAATTTATATAATCTGTATAGTTTTCGATATTACTTAATTAGTTGGGGCCGTTAGATCGAACAACATGACCAACAGTCTTCGCATTCTGCAGTTTCTACAGATCGCATCACAAAACATAAGCAGATAAGATCTAGAAGCATACATTGAATTATCTGGGAAAATCACTTGTGCGGCATCGAAGAGGTCTCGTTGATGCCGGTTGAGGGAAATTACACTAAACACGGTTATAATAAATGTAGTTCGCCTATTCAGAAGTCCCTAGAGCTATGACTCCAAACGAAACAAAATTACACTAGTACGTACTACAAATGTATGCTTAGTGATAATGAAAAAAACATCAATATTTGGGGACTGCGTCAAGAATTGCAAGATTTTTTTGCAATTTTTTTTTATTGTTATTGAAGCAAAATTGATTAATTCACTTGAGGTTTTTTTCCCCCTTTTTTGCTTTTTAGTTTAACTAAAAATGCTGTCGTAATTCAGTTCAGAACGAAAGAATTTTTCGTCGTTACAAAATAAAGTTTTTATGTGAGACAGTGCACCACCTCACACTAATTTTTTCGGTTTCACTTTTTCTACATTCTAGCGAAATTTTGTTTCGTTTGGAGCCATAGAACCGGCTCTAGGGACTTCTCAGTTGGCGAACAACCATGTATTTGTCTAGTTATGGTTACTGGACATTGCGACCCGAATGGTTGGTTGTGACGGGTGTTATGGCGCAAGAACCAGATTTGGCCAAACTGCGCCAAACATATGGTGTGAAAGGAAACAATGTCAGTGGAAAACCAACTTGCATAAAACTAAGACTAATAAAAATTGTTGACTGTAGCATGTGTATAAAACAGATAAGAATTTATAAAAGCATGTAAAAAAAGGAAATGAGAATGATATAAAATAATAGAAACCAATAGCCTTTAAAAAGATATGGATGGGAATATTCTCCCACCAATTCCTTCATGTTAGGAGACGATGAGTTAAAATAAATCACACCATATGAGAATTAAATTTAGGACACTCAGTTAAAATATGTGCAACCGTAAAACTAACATGACATGTTCGGCACTTGCAAACCGCACGGAAGTTGCAGTTTACAACTTTCGCATGATTGTGGGCGATAATGAAAAAGACGTTACTTACCATGTTTTTCAAAGTTAGTGGTATTTGAAGAGTACAGTATCTTCCACGGAAACCTCCAATCGAAGTGTATTCAACCCGAGGCGCCTTAATACCGAGACATTCGTCGTATTCTCCGATCCACTTCAAATTCCCTATCAAGAGACCGCTTTCCGGTTTTCCGAAGGAGTCCAACACTTCAAAATGAATTAAGAAATCATTCATAAATATATAAAACATTTTTTAAAAATAAAGGTAAGGTTACAGTGAAATCTAAGAATGAAATATCTGAGACCCGAATGTTAAACTTTTATCACAACTGAGATATAATTTATTTTTGTTAGCTTCAATAAGGATTTGCCCACATATATTTGCAGGCTAGAGGAAAATTATCGTAAGTAACGAGAAGTCGAGCATCTATTTTGCAAATGTTCTGGGTGTTTTCACTCAGCAAGAAACTGTTTAATACGCATGCAACGACCAATACGCAACCAGGAAATGCAGCATCACAGAGAAAATTGAAGACTCCGTCTGCTTTTACTGTGGGGAAAATGGACACCTAGCTAAATGGAGAGGATGCGAACGAATGAAAGATATTCGTATCCATTCTATATCAACAAAAATTCGTCAAGGATAAAAAAAATTCATTCTGTTTTTTTTTCATGAAGTGTCTGTGAAGTGTCTTTTTTCGTGAAGTTTTCTGTTTCATTTTCATTTTTTTTCATTTCACCTTATACCAGTAAATGCTGTGAATATTTTAGGGTTCATTACCCAGATTAAATGTCAAGGAGATTTAAATTTCCAATAATAAAAACGTATTGTGTTAGAGGGAAAGGTTTTGTACGTAATATGCATAAATATTATAAACAACTACGAAATTAATATTCTGTCTTATATTCGGAAATTCAAACAAAACGCTTTCAATAGAAAGTTGAAATACTTCAATTTTATAAAAATTATTAATTAAAATTATTAATTTAATTCAAATTACTAAGTAGCACATGAATTTCCAATGATAATTTAAATTGCTATAAATTGAAGTATGGCTTATTTGAGCAGATTCATTTGACTGGTACATGACTATCAAAATACTTAAGTAAATGACACAATTAAGCGAAAAAATATGAGAAAAAATGTAATTTACAAAGAAGTGAATTTTTTATAAAGACTTTTTATGAGAGGAGAGGTCGAAAAAGTTAATTATTCAAGCAGGAAAATAAACAACCAAAGAAATATTAAAATATGAATAAAATGGTAGGCTACAATTAATGATAAAATAATAAAAATAAAACCAGATTAAATGCTCAAAATTGATCTATTATATTCCAAAACTATCCCTCTGCTATATCCCTCTTTCAACAACAACATAAAAGAAATTTTCATTAATACACTAGCATAAATGAAACATGATAGGAAACAACGTTTTGAAATTTTTGAAATTAGAATTAATTAATTATTTTATAATTAACAATAATTTTTTTCATTAGAAATAATTTCGTTTCTAATTAGAAAAAATTATTTTTATTGAGTTCTTAACTTTTATAGCAGTCAATTCAACGATCGAAATTAGAAGTCCCTTAGATAGAAATAAATAAAAAATCACAGGCGCCCTCAAAAAAGGACAATGGAAAATAGTGGATTAATAATTTAGTATTCATATTTTAATACATAATTTAAAAGCTTGAGCTGGAAACTATAATTTTTAGCTGATAAGAAGCGGCATACGGTGCCGGATTTCGTGAATGTAGAGGGACATAAAAAATTGGTATTTAATATTTTGCTCAGTAAATATTTTATAAACAAAGTTCCGGGAAGATTATACCAGACATGTTAGATTGTATTCTTCCATTTCTATTCGCGGTTCAAATTCCACATTTTATATGAATAACAAGAACATGAATTAGGCAACTGGCTTCATCTTCATTTGATGTTGGATTGTTAAATACAGTACAACCCCAGTGAACCTAACCAAACGGATGGGAGACGTTTCGGATAACGATTTTTACGGTTAAGCCATGAACCTCTATTACTATCTGGTATCTAATTACAGTATGTATTTATGAAATATTTTGAGTGTAAAATGATTTCAAAACTCTCTTTGTAGGATACACCTATGTTCTTTATTAAGCGGGGCATTCACCAATCTTCCAATCGGGAATTTTTGGAACCCGGGAAGGAAAAACGTTTCGTCAGGGTGAAAAACCGATGAAAATTAGCTTAGCGGAATGGAAGGGTCTGAATTCAGAATAGTTTGAAATCTGATTGGAATGGAGGGATGGCCTTTTGATGACCTCGCGTCGAGGCTACCGGGAAAACAATAGTTCTGCCTAGATTGGGACTTCGCGTCGAAGCTAGCGGGAAAAAAATAGTTCTGCCTAGATTGGGACCTCATTACGAGACTAGCGGGAAAACAATAGTTCTGCCTACATTGTGACCTCGCGTCGAGGCTAGAGGGAAAACAATAGTTCTGCCTAGATTGGGACCTCGCGTCGAGGCTAGCGGGAAAACAATAGTTCTGCCTAGATTGGGATCTCTCGTCGAGGCTAGAAATGAAACTCGAAATCCCCCGTGTGGGGGAAAAGGAGAAGGGTGGCAGGAATTCGGCGACTTTTAACCTTGTCTCAAAACAAACTTTGGAACATACGTGAATGTTTCCCTAATTTTTCGACTAAAAGCGGTGGGAACAAAACCGGTCTTATAACAAATGGCATAGCTTAGCTTTCTCGTGGATGCCCAGCTTTAAAGTGAACTCTTCGTCGGGCGCAACGTTCGCACAATCGAGTACAGGCGCAATGCGCCTGATAGACACAGGTTAGCAATATCGTAATTAATATTGTTAATAACTATTAATTTTAGAATTCTAAAATTAATCACTGACCTTCTTGGGGACGCCTGAAAGAAAAAAGGGAGGGCATCGTTGCAAAAAAGTCTCCCCTTCACGATTATTTCCGTGCATACAGTACTTGCTTTTTGGATTTGCTATTTCACAGGCATTTCGGATTACCCAGGTTTCGGTTAACCCGAGTTCGGTTAACCGAGGTTTTCCTGTAATGCTCAGAAACAAAGATTTGTGATGTGGTAACGTCACTTTTTGTATGTAAGAAGGACAGTAGAAGGAAAAGGAAGCATTGGGTCAGATTCTGCTGTTGTATTTGTACGAACTGATTCTCATGCCCTACTTCCATATAAACGATATTGTGACATTTAAGAAAACAACAAAAATTTAGTAAATCAATATTGAAAATTGAACAGATATTTCGAACTTCCTTTTTAACTAACATTAATTGCAATAGAGCTTGTGTAACTGGAAGTTGTCGGGACCAGAATAAAAATTCGATTTATCCGAAAAATTTAAGAAGAAAAATTGGTTCTACAAATAGGTATATATATAACAAGAGTACTTTTAAACTAAAAACAGCACTAAAATTTATTTTTTTTAATATTTAACAATTTTAATATATAATACATAGTTAATAAATGAACAGTAACTAAAAGTAATAAATGAAGTGATAATAATTACAATTAAAATTTGTAATGATTTTAAAATTAATAAATTAATAATGACAATAAATAACTGATTAATTTTAAACTAACAAACAATACGTAACATTTTCAATACCATAATTGCACAATAAAATTTCGAGATATACAGTACACAGTTACATTTTTAATTTTTTTTAAAGAGAAACATTTTTTGCTTTTTTTGTGCGAATACATCGTTTAGCGTAAAGCCCTAGAATAAATTAAAGCCTTAAAAAATGCATATTATATAATTGTTAGTTTTGATTCCGAATTAACCAAAATAATGGCGAATTAAGTACGACATTTTAACAATATGTTGATAGTAAATTGAAGAAACTAATAAAAACATTCGAATTGAAACGTTCGATTTAAACAATTTCTTCTTTTATTCAAAACCATTAATTATCCGAGGAATTTTTTTTAACTAAAAAGCTTTCTACTTTAAATAAAAAATGATATAAGTAAATAAATTTAATAATTAGCTGTTTGATTGTTTAACGCTAGTTGAAAGAAGTAAAAAATGGCAACCATCGTTACATTTAGGGTTAAGCTGAAATCTGAAATTGTAAATCGACTATTTACTTACTTTTCAGTGACCATTCGGATCGTGTTTTCAAGCTTTGAGCCACATACATTAAATCCTGGAGACACTTGCTTGATGAAAGTTGAAAGAATAACTTAAGCAACTTTGTTTTGAGTTCATTCGGAACAATGTCAGTGATACCACTTAAAAATTCTTTCTCCTCATCTGAAACTGATTTCAAACTTTCAGATGTACTAATATGTTCAGCGTAATTATTAACCAGTTTGACAAAATTGTAGCTTTGGGATGGATGGTCAACCTCAAACTCTTGACTGAAAACACAAGAAGAGCTGAAAAGGACAAACCCAAGACAAATTATAAATTTCTTCATATTCCAATCCATTGTCGGAAAACGCATAAGAAGTTCCTAGAGTCAGCTAGAATTAGAAAGCTCTTGTCTAAAATCAATATCCGAAAGACCTTACGATCTGGCATAGTTGTTATTTAAGTATTTATTCGAAACTGTAGAAGACTGATAAGATACTATATCACATGCAAACGAAACAATGAAGTTACAAATATTACACCTTCACTATTCTGATTACCAAATGACCTTGATTGAGTTCGATGAATTGTGAACATAAAATGGCGCATAACAGCTTACTACAAAAGGAATTCCAATTAATCTTTTGTAACATATTGCGAAAGACAACAAAAGAAAAATAGTATCGATAAAAGCTCGCATCAAGATAAAGTAAACTGCGCGTCTTAGTGCTGATTTTGGTTGATTTTAGTTTAATTAGATTAACGTAGAAGTGGTGGCCAGATAACTAAATATTCAAGTGTGATTCATCATGGCAATAACTAATGGTTCTGGAGGCATCCATTAATTGTTCTAGTGAGATTTGAATAAGACTGATACAGTGAAATATCTTGAACAGATAGTACTGCTTGAACTGCTTTTATGTGTAGGTTGTTCTTTTGATAGTGTTTAAGTTTATTTTATTATTCATTTTTATTGATATTTCTCGTTTTCAATTCTGTACATTTCTGGAAATTGTAAATTGTTGAGGGGATATACCTCGAAACTTTTCTATTTTCTGGAAAAAAATGTATTTTATTCCCCTGTCTTTTCTGAACAATTTAAAACAATCTACGTTAAAAAATTCCCATAATTATGAAAGTTATGAAGGAAAATGTATCAGCTCCTCAACGAAATCACTAAATATGGCCATAACTTTAAAGCGCTACATCTCAAAACGTGTTCTTTGATATTGCGCGCACGATAGCTATCAAGAACTATTGAATATTTTTACATAAAATTTTTACAGAATATATATTTTGCTATGTTCTAAAAATTGAACCGCATTTTTGTACATATTTATCCAAAGAAGGTATTTTTGGAGGGTTAGAAAAGTTGAAAATTCAACTATTTTTAACATTTTTATTTTAAATTGGTATATAAAATAGAAATGAATTTTAAATGTTAACAAATTGTGGTTCAGTTTCTTAAAGAGACCCTTTGGATTACTTACATACCCAAAATATTGTGTTTAGACCAATATTTTATCCGTAATCATGCGCTCAAGGTGACTATCTCATTTTTTCTGCACAAATAATGTCCATATTTATTACTCTCTCTAAAAAAACATACCAATATGAAGGTTTGAAAATGCGAGTATTATAAGTGAAAGAACAGATATTTTTCTAGAAAAATGAGTTTGTGAATTGCAATGTTTCAGAAATAAAATGTATCGAATTTGACAGTTTTCCATCATTTTTTCGAGGTTTAAGAGTCGTATGTCCCTTTAAATTGTTTTGTAAGTTTTGTTTTTCAATAAGGGGGTTCGGGCATTTGGTTGTGGGGTTGTCGGCTCTAGTGTTCTTGCTTTCTCCACCTTGTGCCCATTTGAAACCGATGAGGTGACTCTAGTAGTCATTCGTGCTTATCCTCATTGGGCCCATTTAAAACCGATGAGGTGACTCTAGTAGTCATTCGTGCTTATCCTCATTGGGCCCATTTAAAACCGATGAGGTGACTCTAGTAGTCATAAGTAACGGGGCCTCAGGGTGGCGGTAGATCAGATGACGAGGACGACACTTCAGCTAAAAGCTCATTCTCCAAATTGATTTATTTTTGATATCGAGCTGAAAAAAACTTTGCTTGAAAACGAAGAGTGAAATCTGAAACTTAATTATATTTGGTCCCAGTTTTTATATTATCTGGTTGAGAACAGAGAAAGTTTTATAAAGACAGTGCATAAAAATGTTAGAAATGAGATAACATGAAAATTCTTTTTCCTTCGATTCTAAAAAATCTGTTTCGTAAAGTTTTTTCAGCCCTATCCACATATTTTTTTACTAATATAAAAAATGAGTTTTAAAACAATGTTAAAGTGGTGGAATTTTGAATTTAAAATAATTCCTTTAAAATAAATGCATGAGATTTAAATATTACTCCTTCTCATTACTTTTCTTTAATTTAAAATTGAACCAAAAAATTGTGTTGGGGAGAGTGGGTTTAAAACAGGGTACCCTTTATTCCTGCAATATTAGTTCTTCTTTTTAGCGGACAGATACTGAATTATACTCTACTAGTCAATGAAAAAGAGGAGTCATAGTGGAGCTTTGCAGCTGTTAAATTCATTGCTTATGTGAAGGTTTATTTATTTTAAGACGTCAACTCTCTAATGTTCGTTTGATTTTAAACTGCTCTTACTTAAAAATTATTACAGTTATAAAAGTTATATTTAGTCCAGCTTATTATACGTTTACTAAGGATTTATACCCTATCAAACAATAAATATTTACTCCAATAATTGCGCTATTCTATTTTGTTTTCTATAACCTCTGCACCCGGGGTAAAACCGAGTACTCCAAGTGGGGAAAGATCGGGACAGTGAGCATTGATGATTCTTCCGCTGAAGACGATAAAAGCATAGCAGACGTTGATTGTTTATATTTTAATGATGTATTTTCTAATTTAAATAAAGAAGAATGGTTAATTTACAAATTTTTGAGAAGGAAAAATTGTCTTATCTGTGCCCACAAAACCTGTAGTGGCGCAGAGGAAGAAGACAACTGCTGAAGACTGACTGAAAACTGCTGCTGCGAATTTTGTGACTAATATTCTTAAATTGTCGTATGAAATAAAAACGATTGCAACTTTTCCACTGACAATCAAGTTTTCCTAATTTCCCATAACGTTAACCTGTGTACCCGGGTAGTTTGATTTTTTTTAAATGAAAAAAATCATTGACTAAAAAGTAATGAAACTGAATTTTCTGGAAAGATATATTCTACTCCGATAAACATTGAATATTTTAATAACATTTGACAAGCTCTCTATCGAATATTTCAGCTCTAGCAGGCCTTCGAACCTTAGGTACCCGGTTTTACCTCGCTTTGCCCTATTTATGCCATAAATTTTTTTTCGTTTATGCGTGAGTTTTAAATGAAAAAATTCCCATATCCAATGGTGTTAATACATATTTAAAGTAACGTGGAAATAAAAATCATTCAAAGAAAGCAAAAAACTAAGAAAAATGCTCTGAGAGAATCGAAGTAAACAAACAAGGAATCCATTCTAGTCCATTTTGTCGAGGGCTAAAGACTAAATTCGAAATGGATCCAAAATATTTTGGAAATTTTTCTGTAAGGAGTTTGCATTACGCCAAAAATAGCTTCTCTTAGTCCGAAATTTTCCAACAAAAAAGGAGATCAGTACCATCTAATAAGCATTATTTTAAAAGAAAAGGGAAAACCAAACACAAACATAAAAACGCTAATAAGATTGAAATAAAAATATTAGCCATCGGACTGAATAACAACCTTCATATAAATAAATTTACAGTAACGTAGTTTCACTGCTGGCTTGGAGCGAAAATGAGAATAAAATCCTTTGAAAATGAATAATACGTGCGTGTTTATTTAATTTTAGAAAGCAATCAATATAAACTTTAATATAAGAATATTAATGTAATGTAATACTATAAATCTACGTTACTTTACTTTTTAGACGATGACGGATAAAAAAACTGACGGTTAATCAAAGTTTTATTGCAATAATGTGTATTTATTATCAAAAACTATGGGATGTATTTTTTCAACGTAATTTTTCCTATATATTTTCAAGGAAGAACCACACATGCTCTGTATGAAAGGAGAAAGAGTAAGATTAAAAAATTAAAAATCAACAGATACAAATTTCAGTTTTTGAAGTACCGACTGGTAACTAGACGGATTCAAGAGTTCAACTAGACTCAAAAGTTCTAGACTCAAAAGTTCACCTTCGCTCTTTATTTATGTGATCTAGGGGTGGGAAAAGGTTTAATCCTTTCCGGTTTTAACCGAAAACCGGATTTGTTTAATTTCGGTTTTTTCCGATTATTTTTTGACCCGGTTATAACCGGTTAATTTTTTAAATCCAATAACCGGTAAAAAAAACCGGATCAGAAGATAGGCTCGATTTTAGTTTCTAGTAGACTAAATCAAGCCTATAACTAAGTTATGAAGCTTTATGTTTCATATCTTCGGCCAATCAACGGCAACTGCTTCCTCGACCCATCTTTGGCGGATTACTGAAAGAGTTTTTATGAACAGATAAATATTGGCCATTGAATTGATTTCCTGTAAAAACAATATTAATAAAAATATTCTACAAACGGCGTTTGTTTTTCATAAAAAAAAAACGAAAACTATTTTAAGCGGTTATAAACGCCAGTTTAACTCTATCGATACGGGAATGTCCCAAACGTCTTTACAAGCAAAAGCCTGCGGCCGTCCGAAATGTCCTAATATCACTGTGAAGTTTCCATCCATTTTCCATCCCCTTTCGTTAAGTGTGATTGATTTCACATCCGCAGCGCACACTTTCTTCGTTAGAATGGCTCGCCCAGACGGGTTTGGGGAATAGGGGGTTTTCTTAGAATTTCGAGAGTTCCAGATGTCATTCCGGTTTCTGAGGGGAGAAGTGAATTTTGGGTATGTTTGAAAGAGGAATTCGGACGTTCCCGTATTTTGATGTCCCTCTATTCCAATGGTCTTAGGAATCAGAGGGTTAAACCGGAGGTGAAAAAAACCTGAATGACCGAAAACCGGTTATTTTCTCAATAACCGCCATCCCAAACGAGAGCATGAAATGCACAGTTACCGATGCACACAGTATGCCCCTTGGCGCACAGGCTTATGAATGCTGGTGCTCCCTACGACTGTGTGCTTCTTCTCGTATATGCTGACGTGCTACAGAACTTGTCTGAAAACTTTTTGATACCACCTCTCAGGTTAGTGAAGCACTAAGTTAGTAACGCAGTTTCTAAATGCGATGCATAAAGATTCCTAATTAAATCGGTTAAAAATACGAGTGGAGAAAGTAGTTTTCTAAAAAACAAGTTTTGCAAAAAATTTACGAAAGGATTCAGTTTTTATTTCAGCAAATTGTTAGTTTAAAGAGAAATGCCAAATTGTATCATCTAGAAACATAAGTGGACTTCCCCTTCTCCCCCCAGCGTCTGTACTGAAAGCATTCCGACGCGCCACTGTATTCAAGACGCTACCGTTCTTTATTTGTTATCCATTCATTTTGGTAGGCGGCGGTGGCATAGTGGCAAAGGTCTCGGCTTTGCGGGAGGGCTCCGGGCTCGAAACCCGATTCCACTGAAGATCCGCCGTGTATGGGGCCTGATGCAGGATAAATCATACGTAGTGGCCAAACGCCCTCCCGTTAGTGTGGCGTGGAAGTTTGTTGACAGGAGTGCCAGCTCAGTGTCGTCCTCGGCATCTGACCGTGGTTCAAAATTACGAAGTCCGTCCAAAATAGTCTTCGTGTTGCTTCAAAAAGGGACGTTAATATAACTAAGAAAACCACTCATTTTGGCAGACACTATCACTTTTCTACTCAAAAAAACTTCACATTTAAAACACTAATAAATGTTTGTTTTTAAATAATGTTTTATTGATTTCTTCCGTATAGTAGTAATTACTTCCGTAAATTGAGATTCGCACCTCAAGTTCGAAACTGAATGAAACGGAGTTTTAGTTCCGGTGTACAGCGTCGATGCGAAGCATCCAAAATGTACCTCCACATCTAATTAATTTTGGTTTTTTAATTAAATTAGTTATATAATAATTCAAAATTGAGATAACAAATCATATGAAATAATTGAGGGGAGCAACTAAATGATAGGGAAAAGATAATGCTATAGATAAGATTAAAATTTTAGCGAAATGACACTGCAAGATGTTAGTGCTGTGTGAAAATTTGGAAAAAGGAGTTCAGGTCCGTTTTTTCATTTAAGTTACTGTGTTGAAACTCAACAAGATGAAAATTAGAAGGCAAAATAAGGTTTAAATAGACTGAAACAAAAACAATTTGGCAGGAAATTAATGATAATTTTGAAGTGGAAGTTAGAGCTCTCGGTAAACACGCGGGTTCGTAACAATATAATGTTTTAGGCTTCATTCGTCTATCCTTACTTTATTTATAAAAATTCATTCTTAACTAGCCGTCTTAGGCGACCAGCTGGTCACCTGTAATATTAACAGCATGTGGCGAAATCAATCGATTTTTCTCGAAAATGGAGGGCGGTGGGGGGCACTCGACCCTTCATGACATATTAGACGTCATGAGCTTCCATATGAAATAAAAATTGTTGCAATCGGCCCAATGGTTGGGGCTGGGGTGCCGGTCCTCTGGTTTTGACATTTATTTTAAATATAAAGATTATATAGCAACGATAACATGCATACGAAAAATATGTATTTAATATTGTCCCCACTCGAGTGAGTGGAAACTCAGCACCGAAAACTATTGTTGTGAAAATGTATTTAAAATATTTTTAAAATTAAATTAAAATAAGAGAAAAAAATTGCACGGAAATAAAATTGGTGTCACTGAAAGGATTAATTTTAAATTTTAAAGTGGTGTAAAAACGGTTGTTTTGCAGTAATGTGCTCCGAAGTTACTGAGGAAAACGTTAAAGTATCGATCATTCTTTTAAATAAAATTCTATTTAAAATTTTGAAAACCTCTTTCTAAGTGAGCACTTACTGCAGAAAACAACGCGCAAAAGTTGGTGCTCTAGGTTCAACGGTCTGCCCCGTAGATCGTTTTGAACCATTTTTGCATCATGCATGTCACATGTTACAAATTATACACAGTATCAACCCTATGAACATTATCATGTTAAAAATCTATTTCAAA